>JAKJMR010000676.1:138578-203753 GCA_024449315.1 Daboia siamensis | reverse complement strand
TTGGGAAAAAAAAAAAAAAAAAAAAAAATGTCTGGCAAACCGTAAATTAGTTGCCACCTGATCAGCCATCAACTTATCAAATTGTCCCCTTAATAAAATAATAACCTCTTTAATCTTCACATCCGATGGATTCAAAATTAAGGCCTTTTCTTTTTCCCTAATCTCATTCTCTAATTCTTTCCTCCTAAATTCCAAATTACCTCTATATTTATTATTCAAATATATTAACACACCTCTCATTTACGCCTTACTAGCATCCCAAACCATTTCCATAGAAGTACCCTTATGCATATTAATTTCAAAAAAAACCTTCATCTGTTTTTTACATTCTTCCACATTTTCCTGATTTCTAAACAGGTTCTCATTTAAACGCCAGGAACGCCTATCTCTGTTGTCCTTATCAATCTCTAACCAAACTGGACTATGATCAGACATAGTTCTTGGACAAATCTTTATCTTCTTAATCTTAGAAAAAAAATCATTAGTGATTAATATAAAATCAATCCTTAAAAAAGATTGATGTCTATCAGAAAAAAAGGTATAATCCTTCTCTTGTAGATTTCTTTCTCTCCAAATATCTCGCAGCTCCAAATCATCCATCATCTCAAAAAAGGACTTAGGCAATTTAGCATGACTTGGAGTACTTCTAAAAGAGCCACTCTTGTCCATTTGTACGTTCAAAACACCATTCCAGTCTCCCATAAAAATAAAAGATTTATAATCCAATTGAGTAATCTTGCTGTGTAATAAACTATAAAAATCAGCTTGTTGTTGATTAGGAGCGTATAACCCAACAAAAAGCATTTTTTTGCCTTCTATTAACAAATCTACTATAACGTATCTTCCTTGTTTATCTGCTTCAATTAACTCCGCTGTAATTGTGTTCTTAACATAAATAACCACTCCATTTTTCTTTTTCATTGCAGAAGCAATAAATTGTGTGCCCAGTCTTGAATTTAATAAATACTTTTGGTCCATAACTCTAATATGTGTTTCTTGAAGCAAATAACATCAGTCTTAAATGGTTTTAAATATTGAAAAATTTTCTCTTCTGTGGTGAATTTAAACCATTGACAATCCAAGGTAGAAGCTTAGTTGCCATCTTTAGCGACCCGAAGCTTTTGGAGCGCATCTTCCAGGATCCCCTTTATATTCTTAGGCCGCGCCCCTCCCACAGCTTCGCTATAGGTACGCTTTGGAGGTTCCATAACTTTCTGCTGGTCCTGTTCTTGCTCACGTCTCATTCGTCTCAAAGCAGCATGCGTAATCCTCTGGTCTCTTGCTTCTTCCGATACTGCTGAAATTTGATCCACTCCTGTAACTTTTTCATCTGTCTGTGTTGTTTCTTCAGCACCTTGAGACTTTCCCTCACCATTCTTCTTTGTAGATTCCAAAAGTGGTATGGGGGTTGCTTTTAAAACATTACTATAAAAATCACGTGCTTGCATCACTGTAATAAGACAATGTCTCGTGCCTTCATGCATCACCACCATGCCCACTGGGATCTCCCATCTAAACTTGATATCGCATCGCTTGAGTTCTTGTGCTAGAAAAGCAAACTCCTTTCTTCTCCTTAAATTTTTTGGAGGGATCTCTTTTAAAACCAGAACTTCTTGCTCTGCAATTACAAGCTTAGTATTGTAAGAAGCTTGAATAACTTCATTCCTAATTGCTCTCTTTGTAAAATAAACAACCACATCTGTAGGTAATTTCCTTTGTCTTGCAATCCACGAATTAACACGAAAGATGTTATCTATGTCTCCTGCAATTCCTTTTGCTGGCCGTCCCAGCACCTCTTCCAGAGCCTCAGACACTATTTTCTTCAGATCTTCTTTAGGATTCTCTTTCAGGCCTCTGATTCTAACAGCAAACTCCATCTCATGGTACTGCACCAATATCAAATCACTATCAATTTTATCCACCACATTCTCAGTCTCTAACATCTTTGCATCTAATTTAATATTATTTTGGCTGAGATCTTCCACTCTTTCATCCAAGCATTCGATACATATTGCCATGCCTTGAAATGCAAGCAAGATGTCCGCTCTTATTTCTGTTAACTTCTCATCCAGCTTTTCATCCATAACTTCAACTAGTTTTTCTGTTAACTTCTCATCCAGCTTTTCATCTATAATCGCAGCTATTTGCTGTGAATGGTTTTCCAAAGCATCTTGCAAAAGTATAACTGTCAGAGCAGGCGAAGGTGAAGGTGCAGGGGGCACTAAAGCTTGCAACGAAGACTGCTGCAGCGGGGAAGCCTCCGCTCTTCTAGTAAGTTTGGAAAATTTAGCCGCCATTTTCCCCCACTGTTACTTACTACGCACTTTCACTTTCAAAGTCTTCAAAGTCAATTGAGCCAAAGATCAAAAGTCCACTTTCACCTTAATCTCCTGCATCTCTCTGCCTGCTTCCTCGTTTTCCAAAATCCTTTCCTGTAAGCAGGGATGGTTGCGAACGCCTTGTTCTGCTCCTAAAAGCACGGAGCAGAAACGCTGCGCAGCCCGGAGCAAACCCAGGCTTTGGGGGGGCTCGATCCTTCAGCCGCCAGAACTTTAAGCTCTGGCGGCCCCGGAGAGCTCTACCCCTACCTGGGTACTCACCCCCTCTTCTTCTCCTGAGGAGGGGGCTTCCGAACCGCCGAAACAGCTGATCGGTGCTGTTTTCGGCGGTTCTACAAAGCCGCGGAGCGGACAGCCCTAAAACAGCTGTCTTCGGCGGCACCTTGCCACCCGGAAGTTGAGATTTTGTTTGCATTTCAAGGGCTGGCTGCACGTGTTGAACGTTTAGATGACCGTGTGGATGAGGTTGTGGAAAATAGTGACAGACTTGAAAATAGAATTGCTAAAGCAGAAAATAAAATTGACAAAACTGAGGATGAGCTGATGATTTTTCAATTTAAAGAAATGGAATTTGCTCTTATAATAAGAGGGTTGAGAGAAAACCCCCGTGAGGATTTATCGAAAGAGGTGATTAAGGTCATTGCTCCCATCGTGGGATAGGATCCTAAGGAGCTATCAAAGGAGGTGGAAAAAATCTTCAGGGTTAATTCCTGGGTAGCGAGGCAGAAGAATTTACCTAGAGATGTGGTGATTTATTTCTCTAAGAGGTCACTACGAAATGAGATTATCCAGGCCTTTTATCAACAGAAATTTCAAATTGCAGGTCAAGATATTATAATTTTGAAAGAAATACCTCCTAAGATGTTGAGAAAAAGGAAGGATTTTGTTTTTTTGTCTGACGAACTTAAAAATCGACAAATTCAGTTCAGATGGGAGATCCCTATTGGAATAGTGGTGAGTCATGCAGGGACATGATACATGCTTAATACGATTGCTAAGGCTAAAGAATTTTATACTTATGTCCTGAAAGCAGGTTCACCACCATCGCCATTGCCTAAGAGAGTGGAAGAAGATAAACAACAAGTTGAAGGTGCATCAGCACAGTTTGTTGGAGAGGCACAATTGGTTGAACCCACTGAACAGAGTTTGATGCTAAAGGCTGACCCAAAAGATCAGAGAATGACACGTGCGGCACATAAGCGGAGAGAAAAGGAACAACAGAAACAGAAGATGGATTCTGGGCCTATGATACAAGGCCCTGTTATTACGGAGCCGGTGGGAGGGGCGTGACCGAAGAGACCAACTGCGGATCTCCAGGTGGCGTTCCAGAGGTTCCAGGTCGCTGAGGATGGCGATAAAGCTTTTGACATGGAATGTTAATGGCTTAAATTCACCACAAAAAAGAAAGAAAGTGTTTCATTATTTGAAGCAATATAAAAATGATATTGTTTGCCTACAAGAAACTCATATTTGTGCAAAAGATCAAAAACACTTGATTAATTCTCAATTGGGACTTCATTTTTTAGCATCTGCTCCAGATAAAAAGAATGGAGTGGTTATCTATTTTAGAAGAGACTTATTTGCTACGTTAATTGAATCTGATCCACAGGGAAGATATGTTACTATTGAATTATTGTTACAAGGCAAGAAAATTCTCATTATTGGATTATATGCTCCTAATCAACAGCAAGGAAAGTTTTACAAGTTTTTACATGATAGGCTAACTCCATTGGATTATAAATCTGTTATCTTGATGGGTGATTGGAATGGTGTTTTGGACTCAAATAAGGACAAGAAGAGGTCATCTAAAGACTCTCCTATCTATTCTAGACTGCCTAAAAGTTTTTTTGATTTGAAAGAAGACTTGGAACTAAGAGATATCTGGCGGGAGCGGAACTTAGAGATTTTACTTTCTTTTCAGATAGGCATCAATCGTTTTCTAGAATTGATTTTTTTTTTTAGTTACTGGTGATCTTATTTCCAGGGTCAAGAATGTCAAGATTTTTCCTAGAACGTTATCGGACCATAGTCCCATATGGATGGAATTATTTAATGAAGATGGAATAAGAAGATCGTGGAGATTGAATGAAAATTTATTTAGATATGATGTACTTTCAGAAAAATGTAAAGATTATTTGAAAGAGTTTTTTGTTCTGAATATGCATAAAGGAACACCGATTGGTATGGTTTGGGATGCTAGTAAAGTTTATATGAAGGGATTTTGATTCATATGAACAATGGTTATAGGCGTAAGCAGATGCAAAAACGTAAAGAATTGGAAGAAGAGATTAAATTGAAGGAGAAAGCTTTTATTTTGAATCCATTAGATAAGAGATTAAGGACTTCAATAAATTTGTTGAAGGAGCAATTTAATATGTTAATGGGGGATCAGGTTGCAACTAATTTGAGATATGCGAAGCATAATACTTTTTGTAATGCAAATAAGCCTGGTCGGTGGTTAGCTTATCAATTAAGGAAAAAACAGAGGTTATGTATAATAGAGAAAATAGAATATAAGGGCAAAGAAACATATCAACAAAATTTGATTAAAAAGGGTTTTTTGGATTTTTATCAAAAGTTATATGCTAGTGAAAATGTACAAACTTTAGATATAGATAAATATTTACAGGAAGTGAATATTCCTAAGCTCTCACATGAACAAAGGGTAGGGATGAATTGTTTAATTACCTCTGAAGAAATTATTTCAGCAATTAAACAGTTAAAACTGGGTAAGGCTCCAGGTACAGATGGCTTAACAGCAATTTATTTTAAAACTTTATTTACAGAGATGGTAGAACCTCTAAAATCGGTTCTGATATCCCTGTTTTACTAACCTGACAGCTTATTATTCTAAATAGGAAACCTTCATTTTGTTTGCAAATAATAATATTAAAGATTCTAACTACCAGCAAGAATGAGACCTTAGATTTAAAGAGCACCTGTCATTTCAGATCCATGTCCGCCTGTTGGCAGACATTCCATTCACCTGTTCCCCACCATGTCCCTCACCTTGTTGTGCCACTGCTGCATCACCAGCCATCCCATTAAAGTGAATGGGACTGCTGGTGAGTCAACAGAGGGTCAGAGGAGGAGCTGCTGTGGGACAGAGATGACAGTTGCTTTTTAAAAATTATGATTTCAATTGAGTTGATTTAAATCAAGTCTTTTTACTAGTGATTTAAATCATGATTTGAATTGTGATTTAAATCAACTTGATTTAAATCAAATCCACCCTGATTACAATTAATTATATTGAAAGGCAATTAATTTTTTAACTGCTGTCAGCTGGTTGTAACTCTGTTTTACAGTTGAACTGGTTAAAAAAGGTAACTTACATCAGCCTGTTCCTACAGAAAGTCTTTTTTTTAATGTGTATACTTTCTTGGCAACATTTCATTCTGAAACAAAACTGCTAACGTAATGTACTGTAAGTTTCCAAATAATAGCGATTTCATTTTAATTAGGTGGGCGAAAACAGTGCAAATTCTGAGTTAAGACTTAATAACTATTAATAGACAACTCATCTCTTTTTCTGTCAAGTAAATGACTGTTTTTAACTGTAACCTGTGAACAAATTCCATAACTCAATTATTAAATATGTTTAAAACGTGAAACAATAGTTCAGTGCAAATGGATAGTGTTACTTGCTCCTGACTACTTTCCTTCATGACGAGAGGCAAGCTCGCCTGACCAATAACCAGCTAAGACACAGTGAAGGCCTTTTGTTTCATTTATTGCAATAAGTGGGGAGACAAGCTATCAAAGCTTGGTTCTCTCCAAAGTTTCAACCCCAAATATTCCCTACTTTATACAGCCCTGTCTCAGCCGCCACATCTCTCCTCTTTTCCCTTTGGCTGAGGTACTATGAGGTTACACTCTTTCCGACTGCCTCCTACATATTTCCTGCTACATACTAAATCATACATCACATGTACATTAATAATATAAAATATTAGACATATTCAATTGTTGGTTTTGAGTTCTGGGCCCCTTAGAACAATAGATTCTTTCCTGTTTTTTCAGTTTTGTTAAGTTTTCCTGGCTAGCCATTTACAGATGTTTTTATATCTTGTCTTCTTCATTTCCCACTCTAAGACCCAGCCAATTTTTGCCTACATATTTATCTTACATCCTGCCTTTATGCTATCCTTTCCTGTTTCCCAACCATTATAGTTTTTGGTAAGCTTGTTTGTCCAGGCAGTAATTTTCCACTGCAGCAAATTCACTTTTAAATTTCTCTTTCAATATTAAATTTTGAAGACCTTACCTTTACGTCTATCAAATATCCCCTTTTAATTTTTATTACGCTGAAAGATCTTCATTATTATGCTTAGAAAATCTTATAACCATTAACTGTATAATTTCTTCTCCTAAGGCTTTCATAAACCTTTTCCTACAGCTTTAACCACATGCACATAGAGGAATAATTACAAGCACGCACAACAGATAAGTCCTACAAATATTTGTTTTAGCCATCCAAAATTGGGAAGCCAATTATTTAACCAGCTCCAATCACTCCACATATTTTCATACTTTTGTTCAGGAGCTTTAGCCACTTTCCTGATTCCTTTTGCAATATCCATTACTGCTTCGTGATTGTCATCTAACTTTAAATCTTATAAACAAATTTTTACTTTATTTCCCAGGCTGCTCTGATGTGTTGTCTTCAGTAATATTAGAATTAGAATCCACCCCTCATGATTATTACACAGTATTTTGCACCCACAAATTGGTCCATAATTACAACAATAATAACAGCTACAGAAATCACAGTGACAATAATAAAACATACACATTTACCACCTAATTCTTACAATTTACAATTCAACGTTTTCAGTTTCTAATGGTGTGACTTCTGTCTCAGTTATTGGTTTTATTTGTAAAAATCCACTTTTACTTCTCTCATGAGTCACCACCAACATCTTTGTTCTTAGTCTGGGGTCACCTGGAATTCTAATAGAGATGTTCAAAATAGGCAGGGGTTCTGGTCCACTACCTATTCAAGTCCTTGTAGGCATGGCTTTCAGTCCTTGTTCTGGCATGACCATCCAGCCTCTTTCAGGTCCAGTCACCACCTTTGCTCATGTGTAGTGAATCCAACCCTTCTCAGCCCTCCGGATAGCAGATTCAATATAAGGAACTTCCTGTCAGAATCCATTTATATCTCATTTATAACTATCTCTTCTGAGCTAACCCCAAATCTCATCTCCCCCTGTATTCTGACATTCCCAAGGGAGAGAGGGAACAGGCATGGAGTTTTATGGCTTTCACTTCCTCCCTTAAATGTAACCTTTGTTTATTTCGCCTGCCTGCTATCCATCACAATATAATCAATTGCTTTCTCACTAGGCATTCTCTTCTCATCTTATGGGCAACTAAGAAAGGAGGTGGAAAAGGGAGGAATGAAACTCTCCGGAATCTGGCTTGTTTCTCCGAATGAAGTATGAGGGGGGCGGAAATGATCCTGCTGCAAACGGACTGTTAACTCTCCTCTCCTATGATGGGCTTATCACCTGGAGCTTGGCTGATCCAGAACTGACCAAATGAACTGTGGAGTAGGGTTTGCTTGGGGACACTTTAAAAATATCGATCTGTGAGGGGATTCCTCAGATCCTGTCTATTATGCCTGCTATCTCCTATTTCTTAGTAAAAGTTCCTGCTTGGAAAATCTTGTCTCCAAGAGTCCTTCTTTCTTAAGATGTGGGCTGAAGTGGGTTCTGACTTCCCTTCTTTGGTTGTAGAAGTTTCTTCTTCCATTTATGAATCAGCACCCACTGTCCCGGCTGGATCTTATGGACTGGAAATTCCAAAGGAGCTGTTTGTGCCACCAAGCCTTCCTGTCAAAGACAGAGACCCCAGTACTTGTTCCACATATATGTATTGGTCTCCCTCCTTTGGGAGCCTTAATCCTTTATTAACCCTTTTTATACTGTATATCAAATATCCCTCTGTAGCTCTTTGGGCTATCCCATAAATTCCAAGGATAGCATAGAATTTTAAATATATTTCTATCTATGCTTTAATTCTGGAATGACTCATATAATTTTTGGATCACCATTCTTGCAGTATCTTGTGATAACCACAGAATTCCCTTAATGCCATTTTTGTTGTTTGGTAATTATAAAACTACTATAGCCTCAATCCTTTTACTATCTATTTTCCTTTCCCCTTCAACTATAATATATCATAGATAGTTTACCCCTTTCATACCAATTGGGTTTGCTAGACACCCTCAATCCTTTCTTCTGCTAAAAAGTTGCTTTCCTATTTCTTAATAATTCCCAGAATAAGATATTACAAAACTTTGAAGCTATGTATGTGTTTCACTTTGAGAGCAGGCAGCTAAATTTCATTTTTCATGTGTGCTGTTGTGCCCACAGTAAAAAAAATGACAATAAAGGTTATCTTATCTTATACATAAGAATGTATTTGCTTCCACAGCTTAAAAGTGGGGGAAAGAAAAAAAAATCATTTGTCCTGTGTCAGATAGACTATACTTGTCCATGGAAACACTATAAAAAATTGCCACATTTTTATTTCTCCTCCCCCTTTCACCCTGATTAGATACCATGTTACAAAAATATAACTCAGTAAATTTATTGTAAATAACATATTCAGGATTTTAAAAGGTAAAGCACATAGGCTCACTGATCAGTATTGAGCCAACATTTCTGGAATGCCTTTTGTCTCAGGCAGATAATATTCAAATCACTCTTGTGACAGCACATCAAAGAACAACAGGATAGCTGAGAAGACATAAGATTATCTCCCCCTTCCCCCACTCACCAAACCAGAGTAAAAATTTATACAAAACTTTTGCTTTCAGAGAACAATCCTCAAAAACAGAAGGAAAATGGCCATAACACTTGCAGAAGTGGCTTGCCAAAACCTCCCTCCTGGGGCTGAACAAAAATAAACCAGCCCCAAAACACTCAGCCATCCCTCATGGCCAAAGCAGGATTTGAACTCAAATCCAGCCTTGAAGCCTATGGCTATAATCCTGAAACCAAATTGATTTTCTATAAAGGTTTCCCTTCCCATTCTTAGCTCTAAGGAAAAGGAAAACAAATTGAACACACACAGTATATAGCAACTAAACATCTCTTTTGTAGTAGCAAGGAGTCCCAAAGACACATATTTTACCAGATGTTAAATAAAACATCATAGGATTGTTCCTTTGACAAGAATACCCTCAAATGCATTATTAAGGATAAATCCAAACTAAAATGCAAAGGAAAATCACTAAAACATGCCACGTATACAAAAACAAAATATCAGAGTTGGATGGGACATTAGAGGTCCTCTAGTCCAACCCCTTACTGAAACAAGAAACTCTGTCCATTTCAGACCCTATCAATTTCTAACCTCCTCCCCCAAACCTCCAATAATGAAACATCCACAGTTTCTCAAGACAATTATCCCTCTGATTAATTATTCTTATGGTCAGGAAATTTTATCCAATTCCCGTTCTTTAAAAAAACCACAAATACGCAGACAGAAACTGCCTCCCCCCTTTTTTCCCTTTCCCCCCCTGCATCTCTTACTTTTCCAAAGCAGAAATTCTTGGGTTAAAAAAAGTAACAAACTAAAAATATTCAAAAGGATTGCTCAAAAATTCACCCCCCTTTACTAGCCCTTCCACCATTCCAATGTAATGTTATATACTGTTTCTGGCAAATTACTTCACCAGGGTTCTTTAAAGTCACTTTTAAATGATCCATGTGTACCCCTCCTCTGTTGCCTTCTTGGGCCCATATAAGAGGGTCCACTTTTCCTTGAGCTTCCTCGCTCAAGGCCATAATATTTATAATTATTTTTCTTTCATTCCCCATAATAACAATCCCCAATTTACCAATTAAGTACCTCCTGGCCAAATTGCAGCTCCCTTTTCCCAATATAAAGTTGCACCATAGTCCAGGTCCTTTTCCTACTGTCTGGACCATAGAAAATTTAAATATTGTTGCTTCTACTACATGTCCCCAGTTCCCTAATCCTTAATCTTCCCTTTCCCAATTTGCATTCCTGGAGGTATATAGTTCAGGGTAAATCTGGTGGCTCCAGAATCCACCAAGTACACCCTTTCCTCCTCCAGGGTCCAACCTTTAAGGTTTATCAGGGGTTCCTAAAAATCTGGACCAGAAAACAGATTAGTCCTTGACACTCCTAATCCTCAAAATTCACCAAATTTGCTAGTTCTTTCCCCTCCTTCCTTTTAGGGTACTCATTTTCCCAGTGTCCTTTTCTCCTTACAAAACGCACCTTTATTTTATTAAGGTTTAATAAATACATAAATAATTTATTTAGGGACTGGGGAATTTTTTTCCTTAGGGGTTTCTATCCCCTGGTGCCAAATGGCTGTCCTCACCCCCAGCCTAGACCTCTCCCAAGACCCCTTACTGATTTCCTGATTACTCCTCCCCATCCTCTTTGCGCCAATTGAGCCATCATTTTTATCTTTTTATGTCTCTCCTCTTCTCTTTGCATAAACTTTCTAAGCCTCTTTTACTGGTAACAAATCTTCTATTGTTTTAGTTTTCCATGTGTCTAATTTCTGCATTTTTACCCTAATATCTTCCCATGCTTTTCATACAAATTGATATTTCAAAATCATTTGATGTCCTGGATCAGGGCTTTTCAACCAGTGGTACAGGTACCACCTGCGGTACATTGGTACCTGGTAGGTGGTACGCAACCATCCTAGAGAAGTGGTAGTGGGGAAGGGGAATGAGCTGAACTGGTGCAGCACCACACAAGCCTGAGCGAGAGATGGCTGGAGATGCAGGGCTGTCAGGGCTCAGCAGAAGCAGCAGGATCAGCACCAGACTCCAGCTGGAGCTCAGTGCTGATCCTGGTGCTTCTCCTGAGCCAAGAAGAAGCGCCAATCAACTCAAATGTTGTAGCATTCCCAGAGTCTTGTGATTTACATTTAGATGCTTGGCAACTGATTCATATTTATGACTGTCACAGTGTCCCAGGGTCATGTGAAGTGAACAAAACTTGCTGCAACCATCCAGCAGACGGGGGGAATAAAAACTAAACACACCCCCACCCCACCTCTGCTGCCAATCCTCAACGGAAATGCTCATTTAGATGCTTGGCAACTGATTCATATTTATGACTGTCACAGTGTCTCAGGGTCATGTGAACTGAACAAAACAAAACTTGCTGCAACCCACCCAGCAGACGGGGGGAATAAAAACCAAACACCCCCCCACCCCACCTCCGCTGCCAATCCTCAGCGGAAATGCTCACAACAATGAAAACCTCGGGCAGGAGGAAGAGCGCCGCTGGGCAGGCAGGCAGGTGTCTTGCTCGGCTGTGGCTTGGGAGGCACTTTTTCAGTGCCAATGTAATTTTGAACAGTACTATGTGAATGTTGTAAGTCGAGGACTACCTGTACTTCCTCACTTTTTTCCCTTTTTTTTTGGTTATCAAGTTTTTGACATCTTGCTAGGTGACTGGTAATACTTGGATGTTGCCATATCCTAAAAGTGGTACAATGGGTGAAAAGGTTGAAAAGCCCTATCCTGGATTACCAGATCCAAATGTCCATGCTTTTGAAATTGACTTTTTAATTTCTCTAGCCATTCAGTCATGCTTCCTCCTTGTTCTAATTACAGTGCCTTCTGAATGTTAAAACTCTGAGGCACTGCATTTTTAAATACCTTCTATCCCTTATAATCAGCCATAGCATTCCTCTCTGCACTCTGTTACCATCCCACTTTGGATCTGCAATAGGGATCTCAGCCTGTTCATTCTTTTGTAAATCTTTTTCTTACACTATTCTTAATCATGCCATTCTCCTCTGGTGTAAACATGTTAAAGATGGTGTCAGAATCCATTTATATTTCATTTCTAACTATCTCCTCTGAGCTAAACCCAAATCTCATCTTCCCCTGGATTCTGCCATTCCCAAGGGGGAGAGGGAGCAGGCATGGGGCTTTATGGCTTTCACTTTCTCCCTTAAATGTAACCTTTCTTTATTCCACCTGCCTGCTATCCATCACAATATAACCAGGGGCAGTGGACACCTGGGAGGACAGCTCGGAGGGCAAAACCCTGGTAAGTGGATCCATTCCAGCCATCGTCAAGACAGTGACTATATTAGCTTCCTCCATGCCCGAAGCTGTCAAAGTGAAAGCCTTAATAAACTCTGGCTGCACCTGCTGCCTCATTAGCCCAATGCTAGTGGGGAATTTGTACATTCCAGTGAGGAGACTAAAGCAACCTTTGGCCAGTTAGATGGGTCCATGGCCGGGGGGGTGGTACCAGCTGCCCTAGCCACCTTACCAGTTCACCTGTCCCTGGGGACCCATGAGGAAGATATAACATTTGTAGTGACCCCAGGCATGGAATGTCCAATGATTTTAGGGCTGGAATGGTTAAAGAATTGGAACCCCTGGGTAAATTGGAGGATAGCAGAACTCAACTTCCTGGAGGGGGAGCATGCAAACTTAAAACCCCATTCCCCCCCCCCCCAAACCCGAGGAGCGGAGACAGCATCAGTGGGAGAAGAGAAGGGATTACCAGAAATACTGGAAGAATACCGAGACCTTGCTGAAGTTTTCAGTTAGGAACGGTCAGATGACCTCCCTCCTCACCGACCCAAGGACTGTGCTATAGAAATCAACCCGGGGCAAAATTTCCGAAGCCCAGGCTGTACTCAATGAGCCCTAAAGATATGGAGGAGATGGAAAGATTCATAAATAAAAACTTAGGGGATTTATTGAATCTGCCAAACCCAAAGTAGCTACTCCGGTCCTATTTAGGGAGAAGGATGGCACTATGCGTTTGTGCGTAGATTACCGTACCCTGAATACAATTAGTGAAAGTAATCTGTATCCCCTACCTCTCACGAAGGACATGTTATCCCACCTACCAAGAGGAAGGATTTTTACCAAATTAGACCTAAGAGAAGCATACTACCACGTTAGGATCAGAAGGGGATGAATGGAAGACCGCATTCAATTGTCGAATGGGCTGCTAGCAGTTCAAAGTTCTACCATTTGGACTGCAAGGCGCCCCCCTGCAGTTTTTATGCAATCAATGAAGTGCTAAGAGAACACCTATTTAAGGGGGTCCTGGTTTATTTAGATGACATCCTTATCTTCACTGAGACCAAAGAGGAGCATATTAATCTAGTGAGAGCAGTTTAACAAAATTGTGGGCCGCCCACCTATATACCAAATTATCGAAATGCAAATTCCACCAGGAAAGAATAGACTACCTGGGGTATCGCATATCCCAGCAGGGCATCGAAATGGACCATGAGAAAGTCAGGGCAGTATTAGAATGGATGCCCCCCCCCCCAGGAGGCAATTGCAAAGTTTCCTGGGGTTTTTTTTTAATCCCATTTATATCCTGCCCATTTCCGAAGACTCAGGGCGGCTTGCAATCTAAGAAGCACAAATCAATGTGCTTAGCAATAGCCTTCATTTTATATATATGCCTGCTTATTAGGGCTTTTGCCCCCCCCCCCCCCGGCATTTTACAAAGTCAGCTTATTGCCCCCAATAAGTTTTGCAAACTTCTACTGCCAATTCATCCCTTCATTCCCCCAAATAGCCCTCCCCCTCATGAACTTGTTGAAAACAAGGGTGGGGGGACAGTGAAACACAGCCAGCCCCTGAAGTGGACAATAGAATGTCTGGCATTCGAGAGACTAAAGAGGCTTTTTTCTGCTGAACCCGTACTGAGACACCTAGACCCTGATAAACCTTTCGTAATACAGGCAGATGCAAGTGATGTGGCAGTCGGAGCTGTATTATTACAGAAAAATGTTGAGGGGGCACTGCAACTGTGTGCATATACGTCCAACAAACTCATAGAGACAGAACAAGGTTGGGCTGTGTGGGAAAAGAATTGCGCTGTGAGATGGTCATTACTTACATGGCGTCATTTCCTTGAAGGAAATAAAATCCCCTTCCAGGTCTGGACAGAGCACAAAAATTTGGAAGCCCTAAAAACACCCAGAAAACTCACTGCTAAGCAAGCCTGCTGGTCTCAGCACTTTCACCGATTCTGTTTCACACTTAAATACTTACCAGGGAAAAAGAATTTCTTGGCAGATGCACTGACTTGCATGCCTCAATATAACAGCACATGAGCCACTGACACTAAACCACTTATGCCTGAACAAGAACTGGCAGCAGCAGTAACCACCAGGGCCCAAGCTAAAATGAAGCCGCAGCTGGATAGCCAAACTGGAATTGAATTCTGGAAGTCCTTAGAAACAGATGAATGGTTCCAGAAAAATAAACCTGTGTGCGCAATCAAAGACGGATTACCCTAGGTGTGGGAGAAGTTATACATACTGGTCACACAGAGGATCAATTTCATGCAGTTGTGCCATGATACAAAATCAGCAGGACATTTTGGGTTTGTAAAAACCTTACATTTAACTAAAAGGCAATTTTGGTGGCCATCCATGAAAAAGGACATAGAAAGCTATGTGGCCAGCTGCCAAATGTGCACAATGGCTAAGAGGCTGCAGGGGAAGTCACCTGGACTGTTACAACCAGTGTTGAACCCTTCAGCCCCCTGGAAAGAAATAGCCATGGATTTTATAGTGGAATTACCAGAAAGCAACAGGAACACAGTCATCTGGGGGGGTTACAGATTTGTTTTCCAAACAGGTACACTTTATTCCTTGCCAGAAGATTCCCACCACAAAAAACTTAGCCAAACTATGCTTGCAGCACATTTACAGACTGCATGGAGCACTCCAACGCATCATATCAGATAGGGGAGTGCAATTTGCGTCAAAGTTTTGGAAGGAATTTTTATCCCTCTTAGGAACTACTCGGACTGTCATCTAGTCATCATCGTCAGGTGAACAGCCAATCGGAACTTGGGAACTCAGTACTTGAGCAATACTTAAGATGCTTTATTAATTTCCAGCAAACAAATTGGATGGACCTACTCCCTTTTGCAGAAGTTGCTTACAATAATGCAGTCCCCTCCAGCACAGGCTACGCTCCTTTTGAAATAACCACTGGTCAAAATTTCAACCCTATGCCAGAACTAATCCCAACCAAACCGGAAATCCCATCACTGAAAGAATGGATAGCACAATTGCAAAGCACCTGGCCAATTGTTAGGAAAGCTTTAGACAAAGCTAGGCAAGCATACAAAGCACAGGCAGACAAAAAGAGAGTCGAACCCACACCATTCAGTGTAGGAGAAATGGTATATTTATCTACAAAATACCTAAAATCTCTACAGCCCTATAAAAAACCTGGACCAAAATATATAGGACCTTTTCCAATTAAAAGAACCATAAACCCAGTAACAGTAGAACTACCCAAAAATCTTAGGCAAATACACCCAATCTTTCAGTGCAGTTTGCTAAAAAGGGAACAACAGTCACCCTTATGGCCAAACCCCTCCCCTCCTATCATGGTTGAAGGAGAACAACACTTTGAGGTAAAGAAATCCTAGATTCTAGAAAGTACCATGGAGGAATTCAATACCTAGTAGCTTGGAAACACCTTCCCTCCTCAGAAAACAAGTGGGTCCATAAACGTCACATCAGAGCACTTAAGTTACTAAAGAGGTTTCATACAGAATATCCGAAAAAACCAGACTAACATCTATAATTTGTTTCCTCTACAGATGTATCTCTCCTATTTTTAAAGGGGGCAGGATGTCAGAATCCATTTATATTTCATTTCTAACTATCTCCTCTGAGCTAAACCCAAATCTCATCTTCCCCTGGATTCTTCCATTCCCAAGGAGGAGAGGCAACAGGCATGGGACTTTATGGCTTTCACTTCCTCCCTTAAATGTAACCTTTGTTTATTCCGCCTGCCTGCTATCCATCACAATATAATCAATTGCTTTCTCACTAGGCATTCCCTCTCAACTTACGGGCAACCCTCCGCCCCGTGCGTTCCCACAGAGAGGGCCTCCTCAGGGTGCCACCAGTCAGAGAGTGTCGTCTGGTGGCCCCCAGGGGGAGGTCCTTCTCTGTGGGCGCTCCGGATTTGTGGAATCAACTGCCGGTTGAGCTCCGGACGGCTCCCGACCTTCGCTCCTTCCGACGCGATCTAAAGACCTACCTGTTTGAACAAGCCGGCCTGTCCTGATGGGTGATGGGTTGGGATTTTTTAATATAGTTTTAATCCATTTTAAATTTATTGTTGTTAGTTTTGGGCATCTGTTTAATCCTTTTTAATCTTTGTATTCTTGTATTTTATTAATTGTCCTGTTCACCGCCCTGAGTCCTTCGGGAGAAGGGCGGTATACAAATATAAATAAATAAATAAATAAATAAATAAATAAATAAATAAATAACGAAAGGGAGTGGGAAAGGGAGAAATGCAACCCTCCGGGATCTGGTTGGTTTCTCCGAATGAAGTGTGAGGAGGGTAGAGATAATCCTGCTTGAAATGGACTGTTATCTCTCCTTTCCCTTGATGGGCTTACCATCTGGAGCTTGGCTGATCTGGAACTGACTGACTGAACTGTGGGGTGGAGTTTGCTTGGGGACAGTTTAAAAATATCAATCTGTGAGGGAATTCCTCAGATCCTGCCTATTATGCCTGCTATCTCCTATTTCTTAGTAAAAGTTACTGCTTGAAAAACCTTGTCTTCAAGAGTCCTACTTTTTTAAGATGTGGGCTGAGGTGGGTTCTGACAGATGGGTTGCATTTCTCCCCATGAATATTCCATTGGTCCTAAAAACATTTCTAACCTTTTTTCCTACTTCAATAGGATCTTCTATTATTTTGGGCAATTCTTTCCTACATTGCCTGATTTCAAAAGCTGTTGGGGGGGGGGAGGGCATTTTTTCCCCTCTTTCTTTCTTCTTTCTTCTTTCTTTTATTAAATTTATATACCGCCCTTCTCCCGAAGGACTCAGGGCGGTGAACAGGGCAGATATAAATAGACAGTACAAAAATTGAAAAAGAATTAAACAATTGCCCAGATAAAAACATTATAGTATTCCCAAGCAGGACTCCATCCCATAGATCGACCGCCCAATGTGGGATAGCTAATCCCCAAATGTTAAGTCCATTGTGGGAACCAGGGAGATAACATTGGCTTGTCTCCAGCTCACGCAGCGAAGGTCGATGGCTTCTTCACACCTTTCTCTGAGAGTGTAGACATAAACCAGGCACTGAGGTTACATTCCTTATTTCCTCCTTTGTTCTTAACTGACAGTTTAAAAGTGTTCAGAGAGAGAGAGAACACAGGAAACAGGATACAGACCCAATAAACAAAGTAAAAGATTACATTGTAGCGAATAAAGGAAGTGAAAGTAATAGCCCTGCAGGCACATCCCCCTTCCCCCTTGGAAGTATGGCAAAACCCAGGAAAAGGTGGAATGAAATAGAAATGAAATGAAATAGGAATGGGTTTTGACACTGGCTCTTGAAATAACTGAATAGCAGGAACAATTGTCCTTTTCAGTAGGAAACACAATGTGTGTGTGTATGTGTTTTCCTTCTGTGTCCTGGGGGATTCAGAATTATCTGCACCAATCTTTGATCTAGCATATTCAGAGTTTTAATAGTAGTAACAAATGTTAAGAAAGGTTTTTTAAATCTTTTTTTTAAAATGTATTAAGTTTTTAAAGTTTATTAAGGCTGATATTTCAAGTTCAAAATATGTTACAGTACCTGTTTTTGGCTATAAAGTGAAAAAACAAGACTAAATTTCATATTGTTTTCTAATTAGTAAAAAAAGCAGGATGTGATTTCATTAGTAAAATTTGTGCAACAGTGAGTAGTAATTGATACTTAGAGCTTTAAGCAGGGAGAGATAGAAAAATGAGGAGGAAAGAAGTTAAATTAATGTTGAATGCCAATAGGCTTTTGTTCTTGCCATGTTGTAGGAAATATTTATATATGCAATCTCCACACATATTCAGAATCTTTATATGCCTGTGTAATATTGACATTAAATTGTTAAAACATTGTCTTTGGACTTAGAATAAATTCCTTTTTGGCTGTGTCCCTTCTGAAGGTAAACCTTTACCTTTACCACCGTGTCCCTTCCGAAGGGAAGGTGGCTCAGTGGGTTAGGACGCTGAGCTTGTCGATCTGAAGGTCGGCAGTTTGGCGGGTTGAATCCCGAGTGCTGCGTAACAGAGTGAGCGCCTGTTACTCGTCCCAGCTTCTGCCAACCTAGAAGTTCGAAAGCACGTAAAAATGCAAGTAGAAAATTAGGGACCACTACGGTGGGAAGGTAACAGCGTTCCGTGCGCCTTTGGCGTCTAGTCATGCCGGCCACATGACCACGGAGACGTCCTTGGACAAGCTCTGGCTCTTCGGCTTTGAAACGGAGATGAGCACCGGTCTCTAGAGTCGGAAACGACTAGCACGCATTTGCGGGGGAACCTTTACCTTTACCTTACGTACATATATATATATATATATATATATATATATATATATATATATATCAGGTAAGAATAAACAAAACCGAGGCATATTCTACTGTATATAAAACAAAGAAAAAAAATAAGTAAAGTGAGAAAACTTTTGTAGACATGCGCACTGAACAGCAGTGCTAGGCATGAAACCATAACATGGCTGAACATGTGACAATCACCTTGGTTACATTGATAAGATTACTATGCAGCTGGCAGAGAAAGTGAGACATGCGGAGCTAACAAACACTTAAAAGGAAAACGCAGTGACAAATACAAATATCTAATGTATAAATAATATAAAGTTAAACATTTTATTAAATAATTATACATGTAATGAGACTATTACTAGCACTGATTATTTAGAATTGATAGCTTACAAAGGGGGAGCCACTAAGATACCACTGTATTACAATTAAAATTATTAAGGCCCTTAGAAATACATGTTCTGCTTCTGGTTTGCGTGCGCGGTGCTGGCGGACGTGTAGAAAGAAGCCTCTCCCGACTTCCGGGTGGCAAGGCTCTGTTGATGGCAGCTGTTTCAGCTGTCAGCCCTGCTGTTTTTCGTAGAGCCGCCAGAAACAGCAACGATCAGCTGTTTGGTGGCTTGGAAACCCACTCCTCAGGAGAAGAGGGGGCGAGCGCTTAGGCAGGGGTAGAGCTCCCCTAGACCGCCAGAGTTTAAACTCTGGTGGTTGAAGGGCGTGAGCCCCCCCGAAGCCTGAGTTTGCTCCAGACTCCGGGACGCCTCTGCTCCAAGGCTTTGGAGCAGAGCAGGACGCTGCAACCATCCCTGCCATCGATAGTTAACTTTGGATTACTTGGATGCAGGCAGAGCTGTGCTGGAGAATGCTGTAATAGCAAGTATTTGAACTTTAACTCAGAGTATTTTGTGGAAAAGTTGCAAGCGGTGCAGAAAGTGAAAGTGCGCAATAGAATTAAGTTGTGTTAAAATGGCTTCCAAACCAACTAAAGTTCCTAGAAGTGCGGGGGCCTTGCCAGTTCAGCAATCTTCATTACAGGCTCTGATGCCTCCTCCCCCGGCACCTACACCCGCACCAGCTTTAACAATAAAAGATTTGCAGGATGCTTTGCAAGAGGCTTTGAAAAAACAATCTCAACAAATAGCTGAGCTTATCGAGGAGAAGAATACAGAAATAAGGGCAGACATTTTGGTTGCATTTCAAGGGCTTGCTGTTTGCATTGAGCGTCTGGATGACAGAGTGGAAGAACTTAGCCAAAATAATATGAGATTAGATGCCAAAATGATGAACACTGAAACTGTGATGGAAAAGATAGATGAAGATTTAATAATGGTGCAGTACCGTGAGATGGAGTTTGCTGTGAGAATCAGGTTTGAAAGAAGATCCTAAGGAAAATTTGAAAAAAGTATTTTCAGAAGCTCTTGAACAGATTCTGGAGCGCTCAGCAGAAGATATTATGGTGGATATAGATAAAATATTTCGTGTTAATTCCTGGATTGCAAGACAAAGGAAGTTACCTAGAGATGTGGTGGTTTATTTTACGAAGAGAGCAATTAGAAATGAAGTTATTCAAGCCTTTTATAATAATAAATTTACAGTTGCAGAGCAAGAAGTTTTAATTTTGAAAGAGATCCCTCCAAGAATTTTAAGGAGAAGGAAAGAATTTGCTTTTTTGGCAGAAGAAATAAGGAAACGGGATATCCAGTTTAGATGGGAGATCCCAGTAGGCATGGTGGTGATGCACGCAGGCACGAGATTGCTTTAACACAGTTTTACAGGCATGAGATTTTTATGCTAATATCTTGAAGGCAGGCTCCCCACCATCCACAGAATCTAATAGGAGGAATGGTGAAGGAGAGTGTCAGTCACGAAGGGAGAGTATACAAGGAGCTGAAGGAGTCATGCAGCTGAAAGATGGAGAATCCCAGCAAACTACAGGAGTGGATCAGATTCCAGTACCAATGGAGGAGGCTAGAGATTAAAGAATGATACGGGCTGCAACCAGACGAATGAGACAAGAGCAAGAACAACAGAGAGCCAGGATTATATCTCAAAAACTTACTTATAGTGAAGGAGTGGGAGGAGCGAAGCCGAAGAGAGTGCAGGTGATTTTGGAAGAGGCGCTTCAAAAGCTTCAGGTCGCAAAAGATGGCGACAAAGCTTCTAACTTGGAATGTTAATGGATTAAATTCTCCATATAAAAGAAAGAAAGTATTTCAATATTTAAAACAATTTAAAAACGATGTTATTTGCTTACAGGAAACACATATTCGAGCAGCTGATCAAAAGTATTTGATAAATTTTAGGTTGGGCACACAGTTTATTGCCTCTGCTCCTGACAAGAAAAATGGAGTTGTTATTTATGTTAAGAATACTTTAACAGCTAGTTTAATTGAAGCAGGTAAACAAGGAAGATATGTTATAATTGAACTATTAATAGAAGGCAAGAAAATACTTCTGGTTGGATTATATGCTCCTAACCAACAGCAAGGAGAATTTTATAAATTATTACACAGCAAGATTATTCAGTGGGATTACAAATCTTGTATTTTTATGGGAGATTGGAATGGCGTTTTGGATGTACAAATGGACAAAAGAGGCCTTTTTAGAAGTACGCCAAGTCATGGTAGACTGCCTAAATCATTATTTGAGATGAAGGACGATTTGGAATTGAGAAATGTTTGGAGAGAAAGGAACTTGCAAGAAAAAGACTTTACTTTTTTCTCTGATAGGCAGCAATCTTTTTCTAGGATTGATTTTGTATTAATTACTAATGACTTTCTTTCTAGGATTAAGAAGATTAAGATATGTCCAAGAACTATATCTGATCATAGTCCAGTATGGTTGGAGATAGAAAAAGATAATGGAGACAGACGGTCTTGGCGATTAAATGAAAATTTGTTTAGATATCAGGAAAATGTGGAAGAGTGTAAAAAACAGATGAAATAATTTTTTAAAATTAATATGCATAAAGGTACTCCTATTGAGATGGTTTGGGATACAAGTAAAGCTTATATGAGAGGAGTGTTAATATATTTGAACAATAAAAAAAGGTAAAGGTTCCCCCGCACATGCGTACTAGTCATTTCCGACTCTAGGGGCCGGTGCTCATCTCCGTTTCAAAGCCGAAGAGCCAGCGCTTGTCCGAGGATGTCTCCGTGGTCATGTGGCCGGCATGACTAGATGCCAAAGGCGCACGGAACGCTGTTACCTTCCCACCGTAGTGGTCCCTATTTTTCTACTTGCATTTTTACGTGCTTTCAAACTAGGTTGGCAGAAGCTGGGATGAGTAACAGGCGCTCACTCTGTTACGCGGCACTCGGGATTCGACCCGCCAAACTGCCGACCTTCAGATCGACAAGCTCAGCGTCCTAACCCACTGAGCCACCGTGTCCCTTACTTGAACAATAAACATAGATGTAAATTGGAATTTAGGAGGGAAGAATTAGAGGACGAAATTAAGAAAAAAGAAAAGGCTTTAATTTTGAATCCATCTAATGGGAAGATTAAAGAGGTAATTATTTTACTAAGAGGTCAGTTTGATATGTTAATGGCAGATCAAGTGGCAACTAATTTACGGTATGCTAAACATAATACTTTTTGTAATGCTAATAAACCGGGTAGGTGGTTAGCTTACTTGTTAAGGAAGAAACAGAGAGCTTGCAATATAGATAGAATAGAGTACAAGGGTAAAGTAGTGTATCAGCAGAATCTTATTAAAAAGGCTTTTGTTGATTTTTGTTCTAAGTTGTATGTTAGAGATAAGATTCGAGATGCAGACATAGATGGTTATTTGTAGGAAGCTATTATCCCTGTTCTTACACAAGAACAAAAGGAAGGGATGAATCAATTGATAAATGATGAAGAAATTTTTTTAGCAATTAAGGAATTAAAGGTGGGTAAAGCACCGGGAACTGATGGCTTGACTGCCATCTATTATAAAAATTTACAGTCAGAAATGGTGGAACCTTTTAAGAGAATTGTTTAGGAAAATTCAATTGGGAGGAAAAGTGCCTCCATCATGGAAAACAGCTTTTATTTTGCTGATTCCGAAGGAAGGTCAAGATGCTACCCAAGTCAAAAACTATAGACCAATATTGTTTTTAAATACTGATTATAAGATATTTGCAAAAATTTTAGCTAATAGATTAATGAAGGTAATGCAGCAAGTGATTCATAGTGACCAAACTGGATTTATAAGCGGTAGACAAATGAAGAATAATGTGAGACATATTGTAGATTTACTGGAATTCTTGGAAAGAAATAATCAGGACTCCACAGTGCTGATTTTTTTGGATACTGAAAAAGCCTTTGATCAATTGGACTGGCAATTTTTGGTGAAAGTATTGGAGAAAATGGAGTGTGGGGAAAAATTCTTACAACCTATTAGGGCAATATATCAAAAGCAAGCAGCTCGTATAATAGTTAACAGTAGTTTGACAGAAGCATGTAATATTGAAAAGGGTACAAGACAGGTGTCCATTGTCACTCTTACTGTTTGTTTTAACATTGGAAATATTATTGATTAAAATACGAGATTCAAATAAAATTAAGGGAATTAAAATAAGAGATCAGGATTATAGACTGAGAGCTTTTGCGGACGACCGATTTACTCAGTTGTAGAGTTGATGGAGATAATAATGTTATATGGGAAAGTTTCTGGATTTAAGATAAATACACAAAAAACTAAAATACTGTCTAAGAACATGACCATAGAACAAAAAAGGCTGTTCTAGAAGAGTTAACGGGATTTGAAATAGTTAAAAAGATTAAATATTTGGGGGTTTATTTGTCAGCTTCAAATGTGAAGTTATATAAGAATAATTATGAACCGTTATGGGTAAAAACACAAAAAGAATTAGATAGTTGGAAAAAAACTACAATTATCTTTATTGGGAAGAATTGCAGCAGTGAAAATGAATGTTTTGCCAAAATTTTTATTTTTGTTTCAAATGATTTTTTATTTTTTTATTTTTGTTTCAAATGATACCTATACTTAAAAAGGATTTAAATCTGGAGGAATGGCAAAAAGGTATTAATAAATTTGTTTGGGCAGGGAAAATTTAAATTTAAGATAATGCAAGACACGTGTGAAAGAGGTGGTCTTTTTATGCCTAATTTTAAATTATATTATGAGGCTGCTGCTTTATCATCGATAAGTGATTGGTTTAATTTAACACAAGGGAGATTATTAAATCTTGAGGGTTATGACTTGTTATTTGGTTGGCATGCATATCTATTGTATGATAAGAAGGTGGATAATGTGTTTAACGTACATATATTAAGGTATGCTCTGTTGCGAGTTTGGAAAAAGTATAGACATAAGTTAAATTATAAGATACCAATTTGGACAATACCTAAACATACAATAGAAAATATAAAAGTTGGATTTAAACATGATGAGACTACATATAAGGAAATTTTAAGTTAAGAAAGGAACGTATGGCAATTAAAGCCATATAATATTTTAAAAGAAGAAAAGATTGTGCAAACTTGGTTCCAGTATGGGCAGTTACAGGCAAGATGGAAAGAGGATCAGAAAGTTGGTTTTTCGATAACTGATGAAAATTTGGTAAAACAAATTAGAGATCAAGGTCGAGCACATATAAGAAGGATATATAACGCATTGATAGAAATTGACTCAGAAACGGAACTTGTTAAAGATTGTATGATAAAGTGGGCCCAGAACTTTCAGGAGGTCATAACAATGGATACTTGGGAAAAGATTTGGGTTAGAAATGTAAAATTTACACAGGCCCAAAACTTAAGAGAGAATTTTTATAAAATGTTTTATAGGTGGCATTTAGATCCTAAAAAATTAGCAATATGTATCCGAACTGTCAGCTCAAGTGCTGGAGGTGTTGTGAGGATGCAACGTATTTTCATATATAGTGGACTTGTAAAAAAGTCAAAGCTTTTGGGATTAAAATTTGGTGGAATATGTATCTTTATATTTAAATATATCTTTATATTTAAGAAAAGGATAAAGTTTTCTCCGCAGTTGTTTCTGTTGGGTATTATTACAGATTTTACTGTTATAGACACTAAATTGATGTTGAATCTAATCACGGCAGCAAGACTCTTAGTAGCGCAATATTGGAAGAAGGAGGAACTGCCGACTATAGAAGAGTGGACTTTGAAAGTTTCTAAGTTGGCAGAAATGGCAAAGATTTCAGCCTATTTGAAAGAACAATCGCAACAGAGATATATCGTGGAATGGAGAAGATGGATTGAATATATTCAGAATAAATATGGGACTAAAAAGTTTCATTTAGCATTTGAATAAGTAGTGGTCTTATATGATGTATAATTAGTTATTTGTTATTTGTTAGTAATATTATGACTATGGAGAGTTAAAGTGCGATAGAATTTAATGTTTTATTTTTGTTGTTAGCATATTTTAGCTTATGTTTGTAACACTATACCCTGTATTCAGCTCTGGGAAGTCGGGGAGGGTGAAGGGTAGGGGAGGGTAGGGTTGGGGAGAGGGGAGGGAGAGGAGGGTTTTTTGATTTTTTGTTTTATCTAAAAAATGTATTGTAAAACTTTTCAATAAAGAAAAAAAAGAAGCCTCTCCCCACCGTCTGGTCTGTTTTCCTCAGAGAACCCTGAAAAAGTGTAAAAGTCACCTTGGAGGGGCGACCACCGTGAGGAGCCTCTCTCTGCGGTCGTGGAAGGGCAGCAGCCCTCCGTTTGATCTGGAGTTGCTCCTCTGGTCTGAAGATGAAGAGATCAGCCATGTTAATGTTAATGTTAATGGCTGATCACTAAGCCAAAATCACTATCAAGCACGAAGCAATCTGGAGGATTTGAGTGAGACCTTACCTTTCTTACTTCCCTAATTACTCTCCTGTGGGACTTTCCTGGAAATCTTTTCCCCCTTTTTTGAAAGATAGGCGATTGCTTACTTGGCGAATTAAAACCTTAAAGCCTCAAAAGAAATCAAATGACTACATAACTAAGTAAACCTATTTGTACTTTTGGAATTTTTGGGCCACTAAAAAGTTTTTACTGCTTATTTCTGCGGGGACTTACTACCCTATTTACTGCTAAAAATGAATTAATTGGAGAAAAGCCTTATATTAGTCTGGAAAAGCATAGTACATGTTATTGAGGACATATTGTGGTGAAACCTGGTATAGCAGGTAAACCTTTTTTTTACTCTGAGATCTGGCTGTAACAGATTTGTCCTTAACATTATCTTTAAAGATTAAAATTGGGAACACCTGGCACTGAATACAACCTTTAGGAATAGTGGAGGTGGACATTTATTGACATTTATTAAAATAGCTTCCACTAAAGGCCTATCTGCAAAATACTAAAGAAATGGAAGAATACATCCCACCACTTGATTATAAACTTTAAAGTACAAGTACAATCTACTGAGAGCCTTGATGCCCAAACTTTGATTTCAACTATAAAACCTACAATTCAACAAACAACAGAAGCTGAAGAAAGCAATACTAAGATGGAGATGCCAAAGGCCTTCAAATACAGTACATTAAGACTTTAACCAAACAAACAATAATTACAACACCAGACACGACCTCTTATCTAAGCCAGATGGATTTGAAAGGAGAAGGAGACCAGATTGAATTAATGACAACTGTACTACGCCAAACATGAAGACTGGATTTATTAGAATGAAAATCCAATGACTATAAAGGGATCACTCTCTTTGAAAAATTGATGACTGGATCGTCTCCCTGGATTCAAACAATATGTGTAGAAAGAAAAGGGAGACACATTTGAGAAGTTAAAGGAAATGATAGGGAAGCCTGCCTGGCACAAGAAGAAAGCTAGAGTTAGATTTAAAAAATGATTTTTTTCCTGTTGTAAATGTTGGGATTTGCAATAATAAAGCTTAAATTTTCCTTTAATGGGCCAAGGGGAACTGTTATAAGATATAAACTGATTTTATACTTAGGATCTAGATCAGACATGTCAAACACAAGGCCCGGGGGCCGAATCCGGCCCGCGAAGTGGTTTCATGTGGCCCACGAAGCCATCCTGGAAACAGTGAGGGAACGGCCCCCACTGCCTTGGCCCTGGCCCAGAGACCCTCTGTTAAGGTAAAAATCACCTTAGTAGAGGGCGAAGGACCATGCTTCAGAGAATGCATGATGTGCATGAAGGAAGGAAATAAAACACGACGCATAAATACTAAATACTAACACTAAATACTAAACACTAAATACCTTTTAATTACAAAAATATAAAAACTAAAATATATTATAAAGAGAGCTAGCTGACTACATCCTAATGTAACAGACAGTAACAACAAAGAGAAAGACAATAAAGAAATAACTGCGAGAAACTTTTTCTAGACATGCGTACAAAACAGTCTGAAACCATAAACATAACCAGTCATATGGGATTCACTATGGTTACCAGATAAGTTATCACAACAGGTGCAGAGAGCAGGGGAAATGTACAGTTAGAAATGAACTTTTCTGACGAACAAAAAAAACGTGCAGTGACATTCCCCTTCTTTCATCAGCAAAGTGAAGACTCAAGTAAGGCACATCTTCTCACGCAGATACTCATGCTGGGCTGTAGGAAGTGGTTTGTTCAGCATATCAGCAATTTGATCGTGTGTAGGCACATACTGTAATGACACAAAACCTTGTTTAACCAGTTGCCTTATGTTTTGATATCGGATGTCAATGTGTCTGGACCTTGAACCTGTAAAACGTGTTTCAGAAATATAAACCACAGATTCATTATCTTCCATCACAGTGATCGGTCGAATCGGATGTGTCCAGCTGTCTGTGATTAAAGCATCAAACCAGGTTAAAGAATTGCATGCATCAGACACACAAGCATACTCAGCTTCTGTAGAGGAACAAGAAACAAAATTCTGTTTACACACATGCCAGTAAACAGGACATCCGTTTAAGAACATGATGTAACCCGAAGTACTTTTTCGTGACTTCTTATCACTTGCCCAATCTGAATCTGCATAACAACACAACTCTGCATAGTCAGTATGTGTTGGTTCTAACAACAACTTCATGTCTTTTGTGTGTTTTAGATATCTCAGTAACTTTTTAACACATGTCCAATGAAACTGTTTTGCCTTGCCTACATGTCGTGATAAAAGATTAACACTAAGTGCAATGTCGGGTCTAGTCCAACTACTAATATATAACAGCGACCCAATGACTGAGCGATATAGTGTTTGATCTTCGAACTCAGGACTTGGTTCATATGCCAAATTGTGAAAATCGGTTTGCATGGGTATACTCACAGGTTTAGCATCCTCCATGTTGCAGTGATGTAACAGTTGTTCAATCTTCTCTTCTTGTGTGAGATTAAACCCCTTCTGCGTTTTGACAATTTGAACACCTAAATAAGTGTTAATACATCCTAAAGACTTCAATGTGAAAAACTTTTGTAAAGCTTTAGCAAAAACCTCACTCATCTGCTTATTTGGACCAATATAAACAATATCATCGACATAAACAAGAATTATCTCATACCTATTACCGGATCTTTTAGTAAACACGCATTCATCTGTTTCGGACTTAATAAAGCCCATTGAATTTAGTTTGTCAGAAAGACATAAGTACCACATTAAACCAGACTGTTTCAGACCATAAAGACTTTTGTGTAGAAACCAGATATCCCCCTGCTGTCGGAAACCTGGAGGACCTTTCACGTAAATTTCTTCATCAAGATCAGCGTGTAGATAAGCCGTTTCAACCTCTAGGCCAAGGATTGTTGCAGTGGCTAATGCGATCTTCACACTTTCAGTCCGCACTGTGGGTCAGTATGTATTTGTATAGTCCTCAGGATAACGTTGAGCGAAACCCTGGGCTACAAGTCTGGCCTTGTACAACGACTCACCATTCGGCTTCTTTTTGATTCTGTAGACCCATCGAGTGCCAATAACTTTCTTGTTTGCTGGAAGACTTGCAGGTTTAAACACTTGGAGTTTCTTTAGACTGTCCATTTCAGCCTGCATTGCCTCAAACCATTTATCTTGTTCTGATTCAGGAAGATGTTTGATCTGTGTGAATTTCTTAGGTGGAAGTGTAACATTACAAATCAAAGGTACAGGTGTTTTTGTTACCTGCCACGAATAACGTTTTGGAGGGATTCTCTTTGTGGTCCTCTTGGAACGTCTCGGACCAACCGTCCATTCTTCTTCCGTGTCGTCCTCGTCTTCATCATTGTCGCCAGCAGCAACATCGGCGGCTTGCGAAGATGGAACAGTAGGTTGAGAAGAACTCGTGGAAGGAACAACTTCCTGTGAATCTTGATCATCAGGTTGTGTGGCATCAGCAACATCATCTCTAGGAAAATAAACTCCACATCATTAGAATGAATCCTGGACCAGTCAGCATCTTCCTCAAAAGTAGCAGATTGTGAAACCACAATAATATGATGAGAGTCAATGTATTTGCTCCATCTTGAATTATCGGCAATACCCATAAATCTCATCCTTTTTGCTGCAGGACCCCCTTTCTTTCTTTGGGCTAAAGGAATATTGACCATAGCATAGGAACCAAAAACATGGAGATGTGAGAGATCAGGCTTGTGTCCATACAACATGAAATAAGGGGTCTGATTTATGACACTACTCCAAGTACGGTTGATGATATGGTTAGCATATTTGATAGCTTCGCCCCAGTATGGAAGACCAAAGTTGGCGTCTTCAAGAAGGCAACGCATCATGGTTTGCAAAACCCCATTTCTGCGTTCTGCCACTCCATTTTCAGCTGGAGTATAAGGAGCAGATGTCTGATGTACTATCCCATTCTCACGCATCCAGTCCTGGAAACGCTGAGACATGAATTCAGCACCGCGATCACTCTGGATTCTGGCAATGTTGACCTCGAATTGGGTATAGACAAGACTAGCAAAGTCTTTAAAGATCTGAAAGGTCTCAGATTTTTCTTTCATAGGATATACATATCCATATCTAGAATAATTATCAACGATTGTCAAGAAATATCTTTTACCACCAAGCGTTGGTGCAAAAGGATCAACTATGTCAGTGTGTACCAAATCAAGAATGCATGTTGACAGGCGTGTAGTGCATTTTGGAATTGCTGCTGCCTTGGATTTGGCTTTCTTGCAGACAGCACAGTCCAAGAACACCTTACACCCCTTTAGATCCAAACCTCTTGCGAACTCTGGCATCTTCTTCAGAACACGGAAGCTTGCATGACCCAATCTTCTATGCCACTTATGGATACACCTGGAATGCAAAGGTTTACCTGTTAGTGAATTCTCAACATTAGCATTTTTATTAGGAACCCCAGGCTTGCTGTGAGCAACCTGTGTCTTTTTTGTATTTTTATCATTATTAGGAACCTTTGGAGTAGCAACAGGATCTCTCTCTGGGACATCACTCTCTGGACCTGTGCTTTTTGGAACGTGTATACTTGTCTGCTCTTGCTGCTTAGACTTTGGTTTTAAGTAATAAACACCACCAATCAACATGGTTTCAGCAACAATATCTCCGTCTTTGACTATATAACTTGCTTTTTCAAGATGGTGGACCTGAAAATGAGAAAACCTAGACAAATGACTCTGACTAAGCAAATTACTACTGGCAAACGGAACGTAGTAAACATCTGGAATGAGAGCACCGAGCTCTTCAATATAAACAGTTCCTTTTCCCATGACCTGAACAGGATGATTTGAAAAAGAGTAAAGTTCACGAACTTCAGGTTCAGGCTCTTGCAGCTCTGTGTAAAGCTCTTTTCTGTAGGTAACATGTAATGCTGCTCCACTGTCCAAAGTCCAAAGAAGTTGTCTGTCGTACTCTGGTTGAGGCTGTGGATCGTTGGTCACAACCAATGTGACAAGTGGAGCTTGTGGATCACGCCTGGAACCACGACCATGACCTTGTCGTCCGCCTCTACCTCTGTCTCCTCTGGAATCTGTTCCTCTGGGCTGGTATGGGACGGGCGCTGGAACTCGTTGGGGACAATCCCGGGTGGCATGTCCCACACGATTGCAGATGTAGCATCTTGGCATCCTTGAAACGTAGGCCCTTCCACGGAAGGCACGCCTCACTGGAGCTCTTGATGCAGGTGGTTTCCTTAAATGTGGCGCAGCTTGCATAAGTGCCTCTTCTTTGGTTAAAATTCTGCATACATGATCCACTGTGCGTTGAGCAATAGGCACTTGATTAATCTTGGAAATGGCATCTTTCCACTCATAATTCAAAGAATTGATGATAATGCTGATCATTTGAAAATCATCAATAGGATAGCCTTTTTCACCCAGTTCTTTTCTAATACCTTTCATTTTAGTCAAGTGTGCTCCAATATGTTCACCAGGTTTTAATCTGGAACCATGGAACTCAGACAAAAGTAAACATGTAGACTCAATGGACGTAGGCCGGTAACATGCCTCTAACTGAGTCCAAACCTGTTGGGCAGTTGCATCTTGTGAAAACGTGAGCTGCAATTCAGTGTCCATTGACATCAATAATGTTGTGCATGCTCTATTATCCAAGTCCCATATGTCTATGGCTGGGCAGGAGGATTAAATACCATCATGTGAGTACCTTCTCTGCGTAGCAAAAGTCCAACCTCACTAACCCATGCCCTGTAATTCTGTCCTGACTTCTTTAATTTTGAGTCACCAGCCAGTGGTACAATAGAAGGTGTTTGATGAGGAATATACAATTGAGGTACTGGCTGTGCAGGTCTTTGAGCTGCTATTCCACCCTGGCCAGCAGGAGGCACTGGCGCTGGGGCTGGTGCAGTAGCATAACCTGCAGATGACACTGGCCTTCGCATATAAGAACCTGGTGGCAATTCCATGTGGGCTAAATATGGCTGTGCTCTGCCAGGTAGAGGGGCTTGCATAGAAGCAATATTAACAGGAGAAGCAATAGTAACAGGAATCCTAGCACCATCAGGGGCTGGAGCCTCAGATAACGGCAGAAATCTTGTATCTCTGAGCAAAGATTGCTGCATGGAAAGTTGCGAGAGTGCGAGCTCCAATTCATGTCTTAATGCAGCTTCACCAGTAGATGGTGCTATAACATTTGCTTCAGGCATCACTGTGGCTCTGTATGTCCTTTGGGACAGCCCATAATCATGTGACATAGGAGCCTCTGGTTCCCATTCGTCTGGCATGACACTCAATGATGGGCGTGACTTTGGCTTTGGGGAAGAAGGAGGCAATATGGCTTCTTCTTGTGGTTGTGGCAATATGGCCGGTTCTTGCTCATTACACCTCTCATATTGCTGAACCATTGACACATATTCCTTTGCCTTCTGCAAACGCTTTTCAAAAACCCCAATTTGTTCACAGTAGCGTTGCATAGCCCTATCTCGCATAGTTTGCTTGGTGCTTGAAGGAGCAGAAGGAATTTTCTTCGGCTGAACTTTAGTTTTCGCTCCAAGCCTTTGAAATTCATCTTGAGCCCTTGGAGTGTGAACATTTTCAAGAGCAACTGCCAGGGAGCTTTGGAAAGTAGAAAAAGGAGTGACTGACCTTGCATCGTCGACAGGAGCAGGTGCATCTTCTCCAAGGCGTGTGGCTGAAGCGATCGGAGTTTGTGAAGTTGGAGGGAGATAATAATATAATAATAATAATAATAATAATAATAATAATAATAATAATAATAATAATAATAATAATAATAATTTTATTTATATACCACCCTTCTCTCGAAGGACTCAGGGCGGTGAACAGGGCAAATATATAACAATACAAAAATACAAAAGTTAAAAAAGAATTAAACATATGCCCAACTAAAAACAATAAATACAGATATTAAAATAACCACCCATCCCCCATCAGGCCAGGCCGGATTGTACAAATAAGAATGTCTTCAGATCGCGACGGAAGGAGCGAAGGTTGGGCGCCATCCGGAGCTCAGCCGGCAACTGATTCCATAGCTCCGGGGCACCCACAGAGAAGGACCTCCCCCTGGGGGCCACCAATCGACAGTCTCTGATCGGTGGCACCCTGAGGAGACCCTCTCTGTGGGAGCGCACAGGGAAGTTGATGCCGGCAGCAGGTGATCCCTAAGGTACTCCGGACCCATGCCATGTAGGGCCTTAAACACCATTACTAATACCTTGAACCTCACCCGGAAGACAACTGGTAACCAATGCAGCTCATGGAGAAGAGGTGTAATATGGGAGTATCGGGAGACTCCCAACACAACTCTCGCGGCTGCATTCTGTACCAGTTGGAGCCTCCGAGTGGTCTTCAAGGGCAGCCCCATGTAGAGAGCATTGCAGTAGTCAAGGCGAGAGGTCACGAGCGCATGAGTGACCGTACACAGGGCATCCCGGTCCATATAGGGCCGCAACTGGCGCAACAGGCGAACCTGGGCGAAAGCCCCCCTAGTCACAGCTACTATATGGTCTTCCAAAGTAAGCCGTGAATCTAGGAGGACTCCCAAGTTGTGAGCCCTATCCACAGGGGGTAAAGACTCACCCCCCCATAAAAGGAGATGGAATATTTTGAATGTCCCGGGATGCTTGAATGCACAGCCACTCAGTCTTGTCAGGGTTGAGCTGAAGTCTGTTCCTCCCCATCCAGACCCGAACCGCCTCCAGGCAACGGGACATCACATCGAGGGCATCACTGGGGTGGTTTGGGGTTGAAATGAAAAGCTGGGTATTATCGACATACTGATGATACCCAACTCCAAAACCACGAATGATCAGCGGTTTCATATAGATGTTGAACAGGAGAGGCGAGAGGACCGACCCCTGAGGAACCCCACAAACGAGAGACTTCGGGGTCAACCTCTGCCCCCCTGCCAACACCGACTGTGAACGTCCCAGGAGATAGGAGGAGAACCACTGAAGAACTGTGCCTCTCAATCCCCTGAGACGCCGCAGCAGGATACCATGGTCGATGCTATCAAAAGCCACCGAGATGTCTAATAGGACAAGGACAGAGGAATGTCCTCTGTCCCGGGCCCTCCAGAGATCATTCACCAGAGCGACCAATGCCATTTCCGTGCTGTACCCGGGCCTGAAACCTGATTGGTACGGGTCTAGATAATCCGCTTCATCCAGAACCAGGGGGAGCTGATGCGCCACCACACTCTCAACAACCTTCGCAAGAAAGCGAAGGTTGGAAACCGGACGAAAGTTATTCAACATAGCTGGGTCCAGGACAGGCTTCTTGAGGAGAGGTCTCACCACCGCCTCCTTCAAGACGGCGGGGAAATTACCCTCACTCAAAGAAGCGGATATAACTGCCTGGAACCAGCCTTGTGTCTTCTCCCGAGCTGCATAAACCAGCCAAGAAGGGCACGGGTCCAATAAACATGTGGTGGAGCTCAACCTCCCCATAATCCTGTCCACTTCCTCAGGGGTCACAGAATCAAACTCCTCCCAGATAATATCGACAAGACTGCCCATGTTCTTATCGCCAGACCCTGCCCAGTTGGAGTCCAGACCAGTCCGAATCTGAGCGATTTTATCCGACAGATGTTGACCAAACTCCTTGGCACGACCCTGCAAGGGTTCCTCTGTCACCTCCTGATTAAGGAGGGAGCGGGTCACCCTAAACAGGGCGGCCGGGTGATTATCTGCGGACGCGATGAGGGCAGAGAAGTAATTACACCTCGCCGCCCTCATCGCTGCGAGATAAGACCTAATAAAGGTTCTTAGTCACAACTGGTCAGATTCGGATCGGCTGGACCTCCAACAGCTCTCTAGGCCCCGTTTCCGATGCTTCATCTCCCGGAGCTCCATAGAGAACCATGGAGCTCGTTGGGATCTGCACCGGGTCAGGGGCCTCAAGGGTACAACTTGGTCAAGTGCCTCAGTGGCTGCCCTTTCCCAGGCTTCCACTAGGGCATCCGCCGAGTTGTGAGCAACGGAGGCAGGTGGGGACCCCAGCACTGCCTGGAACCTATCAGGATCCATTAAGCGCCTGGGGCGGTACCATCTAGTTGGCTCCGTACCCCCACGGCGGGGGGTGGCAAAACGGAAGACCAGCCGCAGGAGGTAATGATCGGTCCATGACGGGCATAATAAATGGAGAGCCCCCACCAAGATCATCAAACCACCATCCAGATAAGAAAACCAGGTCAAGGGTGTGGCCTCCCTCATGAGTTGGTTCAGAAATTACTTGCGTCAGGTCCATGGCCGTCATGGAAGCCATGAACTCCCGAGCTAACTGAGATGAACCTCCTAGGGATGGTAGATTGAAGTCACCCAAAACTATAAGTTTGGGGAACTCAATCACCAACCCAGAGAGGACATCGAGTAGCTCAGGCAGGGCTGCCGCTGCGCGACTAGGCGAAAAGTACACCAGCAGCAAGCCCAACTGCGCCCCCGGACCAAATCTCAAAAAGAGAGACTCACACCCGACTATCTGAGGAACGGTGGTCTCCCGTGGACATAAAGTCTCCCTGATAGCTACCGCCACTCCCCCGCCCCTACCTTGAGCCCGGGGCCGGTGTAGCACCCGGAAACCTGGTGTGCAGAGATCAACCAAAGGAACCCCACCCTCTGTACCCAACCAAGTCTCCGTGATGCAAGCCAGGTCCGCATGCTCACCCTCAACTAAATCCCGAACAAGGTGAGCTTTGTTAACCACGGACCTGGCATTTAGGTACACCAGCCGGAGCTCAGGAGGCTGCACATCCTCGCTCCCGGGACCTCGGGGAAGAAACAGAGGGTCGGGGCACCTCACCGCTTGTAAATAGCGGAGACGACCCCCCCCGGTAACAATACGGCCCACTGTTCATGCACCTGCTGCCATTCCCCAACGTCGTGGGAATCGGTAGTCCCACGACCCGCTCCCGAGCCCTGGAGGGAACCACACCCCGCTCTCCCCCTACGCGATCAGATCCAGGCCTGGCCTGAGCCACGGTTGATTGACCACCCCCCATAGCCAAACAACCACCACCCACACCCACCCGTCTCCCTAACCCCATAAATAATTTTGCTAAAAAGTTAACCAGGGGCCTCCTATTAAATTTATATTGAAGGCCCCTGCCCCTGCCCAGCCATCTCTCAGGGTCCCAGTAATCGGGCCCTTCATCGAGATTAAAGGTTTTAAAAAAGGCGGGTCGCACCCAGGAGAGGGGGGCACCCCTGAGGGCGAACAAATCCGTGCTAGTATATCGATGCATACAAGTCCAGGAGAGTCCAGGAAAGGCAGTCCCATAGTTGATAAGTTCAATAGGAGGATCGAGACATAGGAAGTGAGTATCTGGACCCACACCCAACTCCACTGCCACTCAGTTGGGTGCCCCCAGACAAGCTCCTCGCCTCCCTTTTCAGCCGTGGCTTCCTTCCTGACATGTTTCAGCAGTTAATCACCGCTGCCTCACTAGCACTAACTAAATGATAACAGCCACAGAAACATGCATCTCTAAAAACATAAATCAAACCATCCTCAATACCAAATGTTAAGGTAAAAATCACCTTAGTAGAAGGCGAAGGACCGTGCTTCAGAGAATGCATGATGTGCATGAAGGAAGGAAATAAAACACAACGCATAATCTTACTAAATACCTTTTAATTACAAAAATATAAAAACTAAAATATATTATAAAGAGAGCTAGCTGACTACATCCTAATGTAACAGACAGTAACAACAAAGAGAAAGACAATAAAGAAATAACTGCGAGAAACTTTTTCTAGACATGCGTACAAAACAGTCTGAAACCATAAACATAACCAGTCATATGGGATTCACTATGGTTACCAGATAAGTAATCACAACAGGTGCAGAGAGCAGGGGAAATGTACAGTTAGAAATGAACTTTTCTGACGAACAAAAAAAACATGCAGTGACACCCTCCTCCTGCCAGAGACCCTCAGATCTGTCCCACTCCTGCCCAGGCCCCCATAGGCACCCTTGATGCCAACGATGTAGAGCTGGCCATGCCCAGCCAGCAGGCCATATGCACTCTAGCCATGCCCACCCAGTAGGCCGCGCCCACCCAGGCCACACCCACCCAGCCCCCTGAGGGCAACTGCCATGCTGATGCGGCCCTCAATGAAATTGAGTTTGACACCCCTGATCTAGATTTTTAAGGGAATGAAAACTAGCCACTAACAATAAAACATACTTTGTTAATTATAGATGAATTGCAAGGATGACAAATATAATATGTATGTATTTCAGATACTATAATTACTATATAATAAAATAGATTAGTTATCAGAACATAACTTTGAATTATATTATAGAATTTGCAATGATATAATAAAAGATACTATTTTAATAATTGATAAGCTATTAAGATGATAAATAGAATACATTTGTTGCAATAATAGAGCTTAAATTTTTCTTAATGAGCTAAGGGGAATCTTTAAAAGATACATACTGATTTTATACTTAACTTTTAGACTTAAGGGAAAGGAAAGTTAGCTATTAGAACTGATTTATACTATTAAGATGTTAAACAGAATAAACTTGTATAAAATAAGAATGCACCGGAATGAACAATAGGTATTTTAGACAGGATAATTACTACATAATGAAATGGGGGAAATGTGGGCTACCCGAAAATTAAGTTTTCTTTTATATATTATAGGCTATTTGGAATATTCTATTGCAATTAGGTAAAACTCAAAAACAGGACATGGATATGTATGTATAAGTGAAAATATATTGAAAATTGTTCTAACTGACTGTGTTACAATTAGAAATGTATTAATTTGATTAATTTGACTATGTTATAACTAAGGGAATTGGAGAGGGAATTTTTGTTGATGTAACTTGAGCTATTTATAAATGATTTTGTTATTTGTTATTGTTTACTTTTAACTAACCATCCATCATATTGCTTCATAAATACCTGGATGTAAAATTTAAAAAATAATAAAACTTGTATTAAAAAAAGAAATACATATTCTTTTCTTGAAATGTGCTGCCCCTTTGAACCTTTGATCTCAAATATTTATGGAACTGAGTTGTCTTCCCTGTCCATCTTAGTCCTCAGCTATAAGATTTATGAAATCTGAACTTAATTTTTAAGCAAATGAGGCCTCTGAAACACCTGGAAGTTGGTATTTATCCTCTGGCAAGAAATCCTCAATGGGGAAAAAAACTTTCTTAGGTGAAGGATAGACACTGAGAGCCAAAGCACTTTTTACAATAAACTTTTAAAATGGCTTGAAAATCACTATTGGCAGGTGCTTTATTTCCATTCCTTTTCTGTTTTCTCCCAACCTATTCTAACAATAAAATGTTAGCTTCTTGGTCTATAGAAGAAATTGGCTAAACCAGTTTGATTGTTCAAAGCAAATTTCCTTGGTTTTGTACCTTTGTAACGTGACTCGCACGGCCGGCACGCGCGAGTTGTCAAGCCCGAGGGGCTTGACACCCGCCCTGCCCCGCATGGAGCTGGACTGGGCGTGCAGCCTCTCGATGTGGCTGCTTTTCCTGGGCAGCCTGGCGGTACGGCTCCTGCACTGGGACGTGTTGCTGAGCCAGCGGCTGCTGCTGTGCATGAGGCTGCTGGTCGTCCTGCAGGCGCTGGGCCAGGCTGTCCTGCCACTGCCCCTCAGCGCCGTGCTCACAGCGGCTGCCTGCTGGCTCGTCTCGGCCAGCACCGCCGTTGGAAGCACATCCCCGCGGGGGAAAGAACGGTGCTGGTGACAGGTGAGTCCGGCGGGTGCGAGGCCCTCCCCTCGGGCCAAGAGCCGACGGGCAGCGCGGCCTTCACGTGGGGAGAGCCGCCCGACACTCCCGCCCAGCCGTGTCCCGGAGCCACGCCGGAAATAGCTCGGTTGCGCGGGGCAGCCTGGCTTTGCAAGAACGGGGACGCTCGACTGATTTTTTTTTTCCCCGGCGTATAAGGCGACCCGGCATATAAGACGACCCCCCAACTTTTAAGAAAATTTTCAGGGGTTAAAAAGTTGTCTTATATGCCGGAAAATACGGTAGTTCTTAAAATACATATTAAAAACTAGATGTGCATGGACTTAGTGTTAATTCACCTCCTATTTTCCCTTTCTTTTGTCTGCTTTCCAACCAGTTATGTCTGACTAAGACTATGTAAGGTGATGGAAAGATGCCAAGGTATGGGAAATTGGCAAGCTAATCGTATACAGTCCTTTGATATTTTGTGCTGCAGCCTAGGCAAGGATTGCAACTAAAACTCCCATTCCACATAGGTTAATTTAATGATACTCATTCTTAATGTCTTTAAGCAAGCTGACAAGTAGATTATGGCACCTATCCCACTGACTTCAAGACAGTTGAGAATGCTGATATTTTGGATGCTTTGAGAGACCCAATTGCAGATTTCAGTGCAGTAAAGGGATTGGGAAGTTGGGAAGTTTGCAGATTTTAGCCAGTGCTGCTGTGAACAGAATTATTGTAGGCCACCTGGGCGAAAGGGAGGAGGTCAGTCCAGTTTGTCTGTTGGTAAGAAACATAGCATCTGAGGTATTACTCCACCATTTTGTTAGCAGATTCTGCAGCCCCATTGGTAGCTGGATGAAAAGCAGATGATAAGCCTTGAGATGATCCAATTAATTTAAGAAAATTCCTCCAAAATTTTGCTGTGAACTGCACTCCACTATCTGAAATTATTCGCTTAGTGGCGCCATGCAGTCGGTAGATATGTTTCAGTAACAATCTAGTCAGTAGTTGTGCAGATGGGAGTCCTTTACAGGCAATAAAATGAGCCTGCTTGGAAAACAGATCTATCACAGTCCAGATGACAGTATTTCCTCTACTGTTGGGTAGGTCTACAACAAAGTCCATAGTTATTTCTTCCCATGGTTGAGAAGGGTCTGCTACCGACTGCAGTAGCCCAGGGGTTTTCCCTGGAATTCTGTTTATGGTGGCACATACGGTACAACTCTTGACATAGTTTTCCACATCTTGTTTTAGTTCCGGCCACCAAAATTTCTGGTGGATGAGGTGTAGAGTTTTTAAATATCCGAAGTGTCCAGCCTGTTTTACATCATGGCTGTGTCTGAGAGCATTGAGACGGAGGGTTTCAGGTAGATACAATTCCCCCCCCCCCCCCCCATGTATGCCAAACCATCCCTGAATGTTAGGGAGATTTGATTATCTTTGAACCATTGATCAGTAAGGAGCTCTCATTTTATCTTTTTTTTTTTTTTTAAATTTATTAAACAAATTTTAAATAAAAAAACAAGAATATTATTACAAAGTACAGAAAAGTGTATCAAATAGAAAAACACCAAAACATCCTAGACAGCAAAAAACAACAACAATAACATTAGACAGGACCGGAGAGTGTAATACTACCCTTAATTTCTTTTTCTCGTGCATCCCAGGCTAAGTTACCTTTAATTGCCAAATATTAGAAATCTATAATTGTATATATCTCCAGATTCTATACCTCAATAATAATACACAATCATCTGGTATTTCCCCCGTTGAGATTAAATATTCTATTTTGTAACCATGAATACCAGGAGTCCCAACTTTTATTGAAAAGTGATTCACTTTTCCCTTTGAGAATATATGTCATTCGATCTGACTCTGCGCATAGTAATACTTTCTCTATTACTTGATAGTCCGTTGGGATTTCCTTCATCTTCCAATATTGCGCATAAATCATACGCGCCGTTGTTATAATATGTATTACTAGATACCAAACATTTTTTGGTACTTCTTGTGGCTTCATCCCCAAGAGGAAAATAGCTGGGTCCAATTGAAGATCATATCCTGTTATTTGAAATAACCAATTTTTTATATTGGTCCAGAAACGCCTAACCTTTGGACAAGTCCACCATTGATGGTAGAAAGTGCCCCTGGCAGAACCACATTTCCAACATTTGTCATTTGCATTGGGAAACATTTTTGAAATTCGTGCGGGAACTAAGTACCATCTATACAACATTTTGTACATTTTTTTCTTTAAATGACTTTGCTAACGTTAATTTTATATTTTTCTTCCAAATTTGTTCCCACTCTTCTAATTCTATAGTGCGACCAATATTTCTCCCCCAGGCAATCATTACGTCATTTATTGTTCCCCCTTCCATCCCATGGAACAAAAGTAGATTATAAGTCTTAGATAAAAATTTAGCATCACTTCCCCATAAAATCTTGTCTAATTCTTGTGGGATTATATTGATTCCAAATTCCTGCTTATCCCTATTAAACCTTGAGCTCATTTGAGAATACGACCACCAATACAACTCTATACCCCCAGAATGTAACTCCTCCCTGGATTTAAGATTGCCTCTCAGATCTATGAGATCTTTATACCTATAGTTTCTGTCTGGATTGTGTAACATTGAATAAGTTACAGCTTCCAAAGGAGTAAACCAGCCAGGTATCTTTCTATAGATCCACCCTTTCACCATACGCCAAGAGTTTATCAATACATCCCTAATATAATGATTAGAGAAAACTTTATATTGACTATCCTTCCTTGGCCAGAGATAGGCATGCCATCCCTGCGTTAAGTTATATCCTTCAATAGTTAACACCCTCCTTCTAGATAACATAACCCAGTCCCTAATCCAAGCCAAGGCAGAGGCATGGTAATACAGCTCCCAATGTGGGAGCCCCAGTCCTCCCCTTGTTTTGTGCTCCTGCAGCGTTCTTCTTTTAATACGGGGCTTTCGATTATTCCATATGAATCTACCAACTATCTGTTCTAGTTTTTTAAAAAATTTCTTATCTAGTTTTGCAGGAGCAGTTTGGAATAGGTATAACCACTTTGGCAAAATATGAGTCTTAATCACTGCGATTCGTCCTAGGATTGAGAGTTGAATGTTTTTCCAGCTGTCTAATTTCTTCTCCATCTCAGTCATCAATTTTTGATAATTTAATTCCTTTATAGATGGACACCTTGAAGATAGCCAAATACCTAAATATTTAACTTTTTTAACTATTTGGATCTCCATCACCTCTTGTAATTGTACCTTGGATTCAGTTCCAGTATTCTTTATCAAAAATTAAGTTTTATCTCGATTGATCTTTAAACCTGCTACTTCTCCAAAGGCACTAATTTCCTCCAATAATTTAGGGCCTGATTCCAATGGGTCTTCCAGAATAAAAACTGTCATCAGCAAAAGCTTGAAGCTTATATTGTTGATCATTTATTTTTAATCCTTTAATATTATTATTTTGCCTAATTATAATCAATAGTGGTTCTAAAGTCAGAATAAACAATAGAGGTGAAAGGGGGCATCCCTGTCTCGTACCTTTTTGTATATCAATTTTCCCAGTCATTTCAACATTGAATAATACTTGGGCAGATTGCGTAGTGTAAATTGTTTGTATAGCTCTTACAAAATTTGGTCCAAATCCCATTTTAATCATCTGATATATTAAAAATTCCCAACTAACCATGTCGAATGCTTTCTGAGCATAAAGAAACATCATTGCCAACTGTTTGCTAGGGTGCATCTCATAATATTCCAACGTATTCATCACTATTCTCAAATTATTTCTTATTTGCCGATTTGGAAGAAACCCATTCTGATCTGGATGTATAAATTCTCTTAAGAAAACTTTAAGCCTGCCTGCCAGAATTGAGGAGAAAATTTTATAATCTGCATTCAATAGCGAAATGGGTCTATAATTTTTAACCAAGGTACGATCTGAATCTTCCTTTGGGATCAAAGATATATAAGCCTCTGTCCACGACTGGGGTATTTTCCCTTCACTCAAAACCTCATTAAATAAATCTTTTAAATGGCCACTAAACATTTCCAACATCTCTTTATATAATTCCGCCAGGAGTCCATCCGTTCCCGGGGTTTTCCCATTCGATTGTTTCTTAATTGCCTCCTTTATTTCCCCTTCTGAGATCTCTGAATTCAAAATTTGTTTTACATAGACTTCCGGGTGGCAAGGCGCCGCCGCCGACAGCTGCTTTTAGCTTGTCAGCTTCGCGGCTTTGTAGAACCGCCGAAAACAGCGCCGATCAGCTGTTTCGGCGGTTTGAAAGCCCCCTCCTCGGGAGAAGAGGAGGGGGTGAGTTTCCAAGTAGGGGAAGGGCTCTCTGGGGCCGTCAGGGCTTAAAGCTCTGGCGGCTGGAAGATTGAGCCCCCCCGAAGCTTGGATTTCTCCGGGCTGCGCAGCGTGTCTGCTCCGTTTTTCCTGGAGCAGAACAAGGCGAACGCAACCATCCCTGCCTACAAGAATGGACTTTGGAAGTTAATGGAAGCAGGCAGAGCGATGCAAGAGAACAAGGAGTAAGTGAACTTTTGAACTTTGGCTCAATCTACATTGAAGACTTAGAAAGTGAAAGTGCGTAGTTGCAAAAGGGGGAAAAAATGGCGGCTAAATCTTCTTCTAAACTTCCTAAAACTGCGGGGGCTTCCCCCCTGCCGCAATCTTCAGCGCAAGTGTTAGCACCTCCTGCACCTCTACCTTCGCCTGTCTTAACAGTTAAAGTTTTGGAAGATGCTTTGGAAAAACATTCACAGCATTTGGCTGAGATGATAGATGAGAAGATGGATGAGAAGCTGATAGAAAAATTTACAGTAATGAGGGAGGACATCTTGCTTGCATTTCAAGGCATGGCGATATGTATTGAACGCCTTGATGAAAGAGTGGAGGATCTCACTCAAAATAATACTAAACTGGATGCAAAGATACTAGAGACTGAGAATGTGGTGGATAAAATTGATTATGACTTGACATTGGTACAATATCATGAAATGGAGTTTGCTGTGAGGATAAGGGGTCTTAAGGAGAATTTAAAGGAAGATTTGAAAAAATTAGTTTCTGTTGCTCTCGAAGACGTGCTGGGAAGGCCAGCTGAAGAAATTGCAGAAGATATAGACAAAATTTTCCGTGTTAACTCCTGGATTGCGAGACAAAGGAAATTACCTAGAGATGTGGTTGTTTACTTTACAAAGAGAGCAATCAGGAATGAAGTTATTCAAGTTTCTTACAATACAAAGCTTGTGATTGCTGACCAAGAAGTTTTGGTTTTAAAAGAGATCCCTCCAAAAATCCTAAGGAAACGAAAGGAATTTGCATTTCTAGCACATGAGCTTAAGCGACGCGATGTCAGGTTCAGATGGGAGATTCCAGTGGGTATGGTGGTAATGTTTGAAGATACAAGATACCGTCTCGCTACGGTCCTGCAGGCACGTGATTTTTATAGCAATGTTTTAAAAGCAATTCCTATACCACTTCTGGAATCAATAAAGGAGGGAAAGTCTTATGATGCTGAAGGAATACAGATAGATGAGACAGCACCAGGAGTGATTCAAATTTCAACAGTAGAAGAAGCAAAGGACCAGAGGGTCACCCGAGCTGCTTCGAGACGAGCCAGACGTGACCAAGACCAAGCCCAGCAGAATGTTGTGGAACCTTCAAAATGTACCTATAGCCAAGCTGTGGGAGGAGCGCGACCTAAAAATGTAAAAGGGATTCTGGAAGATGCGCTTCAAAAGCTTCGGGTTGCCAGAAATGGTGACTAAGTTTTTAACTTGGAATGTTAATGGATTAAACTCACCACAAAAGAGAAAGAAAATTTTTCAATATTTAAACCAATTTAAGACTGACGTTATTTGCTTACAAGAAACACATATTAGAGTTATGGACCAAAAGTATTTATCAAATTCAAGACTAGGTACACAATTTATTGCCTCTGCAGTTAACAAGAAAAATGGAGTGGTTATTTATGTCAAGAATACAATTACAGCAGAGTTAATTGAAGCTGATCAACAAGGAAGATATGTTATTGTGGACTTGTTACTAGAAGGTAAAAGAACTCTTTTGGTTGGATTATACGCGCCTAATCAACAGCAAGCTGACTTTTATAGTTTGTTACACAGCAGGATTACCCAATTGGATTACAAATCTTTTATTTTTATGGGAGATTGGAATGGTGTTTTGAATGTACAAATGGATAAGAGTGGATCTTACAGAAGTACCCCAAGTCATGCTAAATTGCCTAAATCTTTTTTTGAAATGATGGACGATATGGAATTACGTGATGTTTGGAGGGAAAGGAACTTACAAGAAAGAGACTATACTTTCTTTTCTGATAGACACCAATCTTTTTCCAGGATTGATTTTATACTATTGCCTAATGACCTTTTTTTTAGAACTAAGAGGATAAAGATTTGTTCAAAGACTATGTCTGATCACAGCCCAGTTTGGCTAGAGATTGGAAAAGACAGTAGAGAACGACGTTCCTGGCGTTTAAATGAGAATCTGTTCAGAAATCAGAAAAACGTGGAAGAGTGTAAGAAACAGATGAAGGTTTTTTTTGAAACGAATATGCATAAGGGTACTTCTATGGAAATGGTATGGGATGCTAGTAAGGCGTATATGAGAGGTGTGTTGATATATCTTAATAATAAATATAGACGCAATTTGGAATTTAGGAGGAAAGAATTGGAGACAGAGATTAAGGAAAAAGAAAAGGCTTTAATTTTGAATCCATCGGATGTGAAGATTAAAGAGACTATTAAGCTGTTAAGAGGACAATTTGATAAGTTAATGGCTGATCAGGTGGCAACTAATCTACGGTTTGCAAGGCATAATACTTTTTGCAATGCCAATAAACCAGGCAGATGGTTAGCTTATATGCTAAGAAAGAAGCAAAGGGTTTCTAATATAGATAAAATAGAACATAAGGGAAAGATTGTGTATCAACAGAATCTTATTAAGGAAACCTTTGTTGATTTTTTTTCTAAATTATATGCTAGTGATAAGATTAATGAAACGGACATTGATTTATATTTGAAAGATTTTAGCATCCCGGTTCTTACGCAAGACCAAAAAGAAGAAATGAATCAGTTGATAACTGAGGAAGAAATATACTTGGCAATTAAACAGTTAAAAGTAGGTAAAGCACCAGGCACTGATGGTTTGACTGCTGTGTATTATAAAAATCTACAGTTTGAGATGATAAAGCCATTAAAGGAACTGTTTCAGACAATTCAAAAAGGGGGAGGAGTGCCTCCGTCTTGGAAAACTGCTTTTATTTCTTTAATTCCTAAAGAAGATCAGGACGCTACTCAAGCAAAAAACTATAGGCCAATTTCACTTTTGAATACGGACTACAAGATATTTGCTAAGGTTTTAGCTAGTAGACTTATGAGGGTATTGCAACAGGTAATTCATGGTGATCAAACTGGGTTTATAAGTGGTAGACAAATGAAAAATAATGTGAGACATATAGTTGATTTGTTGGAATTTTTGGAAAGGAATAACCAGATCTCTGCAGCATTGATTTTTTTGGATGCTGAAAAAGCCTTTGATCAATTGGATTGGAAATTTTTGTTAAAAGTATTAGATAAAATGAATTTTGGGGATGAATTTTTACAACCAATTAGGGCAATATATCAGAAGCAAACAGCTCGAATAATTGTTAATAATAGTTTGACTGAAATGTGCAATATTGAAAAGGGCACAAGGCAGGGTTGCCCGTTATCACCCTTGTTATTTGTTTTAACGTTGGAGATATTATTGATTAAAATACGGAATTCGGAAACAATTAAGGGAATTCAAATAAGAGATCAGGACTATAAATTGAGGGCGTTTGCGGATGATCTGGTTATTACTTTGACACATCCAGAAAATTCTGTTATGGAATTGATGGAGTTAATATCGCAATATGGGAAAGTTTCTGGATTTAAGATTAACATACAAAAAACTAAAATTTTATCTAAAAACATGACAGCATTACAAAAGGTTTCTTTAGAAAGCTTAACTGGATTTGAAATTGTTGAAAGGGTTAAATATTTGGGGGTATATCTAGCACCCTCAAATGTTAAATTATATAAAAATAATTATGAAAAGTTATGGAATAAAGTGCAAAAAGAATTGGATAGTTGGAAAAAATTACAACTATCATTATTGGGAAGAATTGCAGCAGTAAAGATGAATGTTTTGCCAAAATTTTTATTTTTGTTTCAAATGATACCCATTCTCAAAAAGGATTCAAATTTGGAGGAATGGCAGAAGGGTATTAACAAATTTGTTTGGGCAGGGAAAAGGCCACGGGTCAAATTTAAAATTATGCAGGATACACGCGAAAGAGGTGGTCTAAGAATGCCCAATTTTAAATTATATTATGAAGCTGCTGCATTATCAGCTATAAGTGATTGGATCAATTTGACACAGGGGAGACTGTTAAATCTTGAAGGGTATGATTTGTTATTTGGTTGGCATGCATATTTACTGTATGACAAAAAGGTAGATAATGTGTTCAAAATGCATATTTTGAGGTATGCTTTGTTGCGAGTTTGGAAAAAGCACAGACAAAAGTTAAATTATAAGATACCGTTATGGGCAATACCCAAACACGCAATAGAGAATATAAATGTTGGATTTAAACATGATGTGACTACATATAAGGAAATTTTGAGCTTGGAGAGGAATGTGTGGTGTTTGAAGTCATATAATCTTTTACGAGAAAAAAAGATTGTACAAACTTGGTTTCAATATGGACAATTACAAGCCAGGTGGAAAGAAGATCAGAAGATTGGTTTTTTGATGGATGATGAAAACTTGGTAAAACAAATTAGAAATCAGGGAACAGCGCATATTAAACGGATATATCTTGCATTGATAGAGATTGACTCAGAAACAGAAATTGTTAAGGATTGTATGATAAAATGGGCACAGAATATTCAGGAAGTTATCACAATGGACACTTGGGAAAAGATTTGGGTGAGAAATGTGAAATTTACGCAAGCTCAAAATCTAAGAGAGAACTTTTATAAAATGTTTTATAGATGGCATTTAGATCCTAGAAAGTTAGCAAGTATGTATCCGAATTACCAGCCCAAATGTTGGAGATGTGGTGGCGAAGATGCAACGTATTTTCATATATGGTGGACTTGCAAAAAGATCAAACCATTTTGGATTAAAATTTGGTGGAATATGCAGAAGATATTCAAGAAAAGGATAAAGTTTTGTCCGCAGTTGTTTTTATTGGGCATTATTATTGATACTACCGTGCTGGACATTAATTTGATGCTGAACTTAATTACGGCAGCGAGACTTTTAATAGGGCACTATTGGAAGAAGGAAGAACTGCCGACTATAGAGGAATGGACTTTAAAAGTTTCCAACCTGGCGGAAATGGCAAAGATCTCAGCATATTTGAAAGATCATTCTCAACAACGATATATTGTGGAGTGGAAGAAATGGATTGATTACATCCAGAATAAATATGGGACTAAAAAGTTTCATCTAGCATTTGAATAAGTATATTGCTTGTAGTCAATTTATAAGAGCTAAAGTGCGAGAGATTTAATAGTTTATTGTTGTTAGCATATGAGAGTTTATGATTGGTTATGTTATTTTTATACCTTGTATCTAGCTCTGGGAAGTCCGGGGGGGGGGGAGGGGGGAAGGGGAGGGTGAGAGGGTGGGATAGGGTTGGGGAGGGTTGGGGGATGGGATGAAATAATTAAAATGTATTGAAAAACTTTTCAATAAAAAAAAAAAAAAATTGTTTTACATTCTCAGGAACCTCCTGTAAATCCACCCTTTCTAAGTAACTTCCAATCCTTTCTTCTAAAATTGGGTCTTTCTTATACAATGCAGTAAAAAATTCCTGAATCACCTTTTTCTTTTGATCATATTTCCCATCCCATCCTGTAACCATTCTATTTTTCTCGCAATTGCTCGCTTCCTAAGCCTATAGGACAACCATTTTCCAGCCTTGTTGGCATGTTCAAAAAAAAATTGTTTATTCCTTTGAATTTTCTCTGCTAATTCTTGTTGGTCCAGGAGGGAAATCTCGTGTCGCGTAATATCTTTTCTCTCCCTCGCTATTACTGAAGATGGGTCTTTCTGAAGAGCCTCCTCGGCCTCTGTCAACATTCCCATCAACTCCAATCTCTTAACCCTCTCTTTCTTCCACTTATATGCCGAATACTTAATTGCTATCCCTCGAATCACTGCTTTCGCAGTGTCCCATATAATTTGAATTGGTGTATCTTCCCTTCTGTTCTCCCCGAAAAAGTATCCCATTTCCTGGTTCAACAAGTTTTTGAATTGTTCTTCTTTTAAAAGAGCTGCTTTCATTGTCCATCTATACCTCTTCTTTTCTCCTTTCCAAACCAAAACTAACGGGCTGTGATCTGCCCAGTCATTAGTCATAATTTTTATTTCCCTAACCATCTCTTTCAATTCATGGGATGCCCAGATCATATCAATTCGGGTTCATGTTTGATGCCTGGGAGAGAAATAAGTATATTGCCTCTCTTCCCTGTGAAAATCTCACCATATATCACATATACCTAATTCCTCCTTCACTTGATCCCACACCTTAGGCAATGTTCTTTTTACCCCTTTAAGTAAACGTTGCCCCGGGGTATAGTCTTTATCAACATCTACTATTGCATTGAAGTCTCCTACAATGCATATATGCTCGTATTCTAACCCTGCTATTACTTTATATAAACCTTGAAAAAAGGCACACTGATTACAATTTGGTGCATACACATTTACCAATAAGATTTTCTTCTGAGCCAATCGAAGTTCTACCATCACTACTCTATCTTCTGTATCTGAATACACCCAGTGGACCTCAATATTTCGCCGGACGTAAATCACTACTCCCCTTTTCTTTTGTTCTGCCAGGGACACAAAAACTTCCCCCAATTTTGGACACGCTAGTACATTCTATTGGCTTTTAATAATATGGACTTCCTGGATACAAATTATATCATATTGTAATTTACAAAGTTTGGACCAAGTTTTTTTCCTCTTAGTAGGAGCATTAAGACCGTTAATATTGGCAGAAAAAAGGCGAACCTCTTCCTGAATGTCACTGCTTCGCTGTATTCTTTATTTTTTTTGCTAACCGTGTCTCCATTTGAGGGCCCGAGCCTCCCAATTCCCCAGCATCTTCCTTATCTATACTCTTCTTTTCTTTTAATCCTCCACTTCTCCCCTTGGAATCCAATTGAACTTCTTCCTGGCTTTTGCCTTCTAACTCCTCCTCACTCTCCTGATTGAATTGTGATTCAAAAAATACATGGGCATCCTGTAAGTTATCAATACGATATCTCTTGTCCTGCCACATAAAAGCCAATCCCTCTGGAATCAGCCATCGGTAGCGAATGTCAAATTTCCTAAACTGAGTTGTTAGGAAATCATATTTTTTCCTCTGATCTCTCACTCTTCTTGGTAACTGCTTAAGAATAATTACTGATCTTCCTTTAAAGGATATATTCTTCTCTCTTGCTTTCCTTAGGACCTGCTCCCACACTGATGTTTTATTCAGTCGGACATGTATCTCTCTCGGGAGTTTGTTTCGACGTGCATAACTAGTGTAAACCCGAAATACGTCATCTATATCCCTCAACATCTCTTGTGGGTTCACTCAAGCACTCCAGCCAAAATCTCTGTCACAATGGTTTCCAACTGCTCCTCTCAGTCCTCTTCAATATTTTGTAAACGTAGGAAGAAGGCAGATTTATCTAATTCGAGGGCAATTATTTCATCCTCCAGGCGTTTATTAGCTATCATCAGCCGGTGTTCCATACTTTCCACTGTGTTACATCTGTGTTATCCATTCTAGTTTCTACCACCTGGATCCGTTCCTCTTGACTCACTACCATTGTCTGCATTTCCTGGAGCTTCGTATGTATACTCCTTATTTCTCCCTTTAAACTTTCCATCTGGTTACCCATCTCAGCCTTCATTTCCTTCTTTAACTCCTCAAATCCTATAGCTGTAGTCTCCTGATTTTTCAACATTAAGTTTTGAAGTGACTTAAACATATCCTGAACTCCCTGTATAGATAAAGCGTCTTTATTCCCTGTCACTGTCTCATCCGGAAATTTGCGAGCTGTCAGGGGTATAGTTGACGGGGATTGTGTGGGCACAGGCACTATGGTATTCTTCTTGGCAAAAGTTGTTATGGTCGCCATTTCTGTTATTCTTTGGTGCTCTTCCAAAATATCCTACACTTACTCAATCTCCAAGACTCCTCCCCAAGCACCTCGTACTCTCAATATTATCCAAATCACCCAATTTCTTCTCTAAGTTTATTAAAGTAGAGGTTAAGTATGTTGTTATTATATAAGACATAAAAAGAAAAATATAGACAGAATATAGTAAGTAGGCCCTATCAATGGCAAAAAAGAAAGAAAATAAGTAATAATATGAATAAGCCAATATTCAAAAAAAAATGGGGATGTAACCCAGTTCAGTATATTTAAATTCCTTATTCTTCAAGGAAGCGTGCAGTCCAATTCAGTTCAGTTCAGTTCCTTTTCTCTTCTCTGCTGACAAATGTTACGATGTTAAACCTCCAAGAAAGAAGCAGAAAAAAAAACAAAAAAAACAAAAAAAAACCCGATGCCAGATCAAATAGAAAAGGGGGTCTCCAGGCTGTTATGCTTTAACAAATTAACAAATCACCATCAAGATCCCAGATATTTCAAAAGGAGAAAAAAAAAAACACTTATCAAAATTTAAAGAAAGAGTCTGTCCATCGAAGAAGAACACCAAAGAAGTAACTGGAATCCTCAAATCAGCCTGTGAGTCTCTCTAAGGTGGCTATTGTTAAAAGCCTCTATTGTTGTCTGCCGCTTTAATCAATTAAGGCTGGATAATACTTCACGCTGCTCACCTCTCAAACGATCAACAAACGAAGGGGGGGGGATTCTCATTCTCTTTTGATATTCACTCTTAACTCTGCCTGGAACGTCAGTAGCTTCCTTCTAAATTACTGAGTCACAGCTCCAGGGCAGCCATTCTTCAGGTGCCTTCTCTCAATACCGGCACCACGGGAGGATTTCTCACTGCTAAGCAGGGATTTTGCAAGTTCCCTGCAATTGCCGAGCGTCCTCTCTTCTTTCCCGCACAGTATCGGGAAAACAAGCTGCGATCCGAAGAGATATTCCAGGATCCGCTTGTCTGCTGTGACCTCAGCCCTGGAAGTCTCTCATTTTATCTTCTTCACTCTGGAGTCATCAGGATTAGGGGTTCTGTGAGGTGTGAGGTGTGCTGCAGGTTGTGAACTGGGGATAATTGCCTCATAGACCTCTTCGTGTTCAGTTTTGTACTGTGGCGGTCAGGATAGCGCATCAGCTAGGAAGTTTTTCCTTCCCAGTATGTACTTTAAAGTAAAGTTAAATTGGTTAAAGTACTTTGCCCATCACACTTGCTTTGGGGACAATTTGCGGGGAGTTTTTAGTGCCTCTAAATTTTTGTGATCTGTCCATACTTCAAAAGGCACCTTGCTCCCTTCTAAATAGTGTCTCCAGTTTAATAGCCCTCACCTAATTGCGAAGGCCTCCTTCTCCCAGACAGTCCATCTCCTCTCGCCTTCTGTGAATTTCTTAGAGGTGTAGGCACAAGGTTGTAGGACTCCACTTTTATTCTTTTGTAGTAACACAGCTCCGTCTGCCACGTCGCTGGCATCTGCTTGAATTACTAAGGGCTCCCCAGGGCAGGGGTGCTTTAGGACCAGTTCAGCTGCAAATAGTCTTTTTAAATTTTCAAAAGCTTTCTGACAACTCATAGTCTATGCTAGTGGTTGGCCAGGTCGCGGTTTTCCCCCTCTCTTACCTGTTTTGAGTAGTTCTGTAATGAGTAGAACAATCTCAGCAAAAGAGGGAATGAATTGACGGTAGAAATTTGCAAACCCTAGGAAGCCTTGGAGCTGTTTGTGAGTCTTTGGGGGCTGCCATTCAATTATAGTTTTAACTTTGGCTGGGTCCATTTCGATGGCGTCATCAGAAATTCTATAGCCAAGATAATCCAATCGGGTTTGGTGAAATTCACATTTCGACAATTTGACATAAGGTTTGGCATTCAACAGTTTCTTTAACTCTTCTCTGACCAGTCTTACGTGATCAGTCATATTCGTACTGTATATCACAATGTCATCAAAATACACCAGAACCCCTTTGTATAAATGTTCATGTAGGACCTCATTAATAAACTTCATAAATACGGCTGGGACCCCCTGTAGTCCAAATGGTATGACTTTGAATTGGTAGCTTCCCAAGGGGCAGTTGAAGGCCATTTTCCACTCATCCCCCTCCTTTATTCTTACCCAGTAATATGCTTCTCTCAGGTCTAACTTGGTGAAAACGCTTCCCTTTGCCAGGTGGGTTAGTAAGTCAGGAGGGGGAGAGGGTATTTATTTTCCACACTCACAGTGTTTAGGCCTTTATAGTCCATGCAGAGATGTAGAGACCCGTCTTTTTGTCTTTGAACAAACAGGGGCTCCCACAGTAGACTTGGCCCCTTCGAAGAATCTCCTCGCTAGGTTTGTATCCAAATATCCCTGCATCTCCTCTATTTCAAGGGGGGACATAGCATACATTGTTTGTCAGGGAAGTTTGGAACAATCATTGTGGCAGTGAGGAGGCAAGGTATCACATTCTTTCTCACTAAATGACTCCGCTAGGTCCTGGTACTTGCTGGGGATGAGCAGCTCACCAAGTGGCCATAAGGCAGCCATGTATGCTTGCTCATTGGGTGGGCTAAAATCCTCTGTAACATCTGTTGAATCAATCAGGCCCCATGGGTAATCTCACAGTTCCCATTCCTTTTTCCCACCAGATAAATGGCTTCCGTTTGTCTAGCCAGGTTAGTCCTAGGATCACAGTCTCAGACATCTTTGGAGCTACCAGGAAGCGAATAAACTCCCAGCGCTCGCCTATTTCCATGCGTAAGGGCTCTCTTAATTGCGTGTCTAAAGTCCCTCCCATTACGGAGCCATCGGCTTGCTGAAACCTCACAGGTTTGGATAGGGGTTTAGCCCATATGCCCAGTCTTAAGGCACATGACAGGCTAATGATGCATCAGGAGCAGCCAGTATCAACTAGCACTTTCAGGTCTACTTGTGCCTCTGACTTAGGGATTATGAGTTTAGCAGGCAATAAAAAAGGTAGGATGCATCGACTCACCATCGGGTCATTCTCCCCTTCATCGTCACTGTCGAAAGGGTAGTACTGGGGTGGATCTAGTCTAAGTTCCAGTGTCCTCCTGTGTGGGGGATGTAACCTGGACAACAGGTTCCTGTGTCATCCGGTTGGATTTCTCTCCCTTTAACCGCTTTGCACGTCTCTTTCTCACTGCTGGTCCTGGTCTGTTCTGCTGTTGGAGGAAGGGGACCGGGCATTTCGCTGCTCAATGTCCCTGCTGTCCGCATCGGAAACACTTAATTGCCAGGTTTATAGGTGGCTTGGGTCTTTCAGCCATGACAGTAGTTGGAGATCTTTTTGGGTGTGAGTGCCATTCAGGTTGTTCTGACCTTGGCTCGGGTTTGGGTAGGAGATGCTTCTTATAGCGGGCAAGCTGAAAATCTAATTTCACTGCTGTCTGGTACCATTCATGCAGTTGGTCATGTGCAGCTCGGTAGATACATGGCAGAGAAAGGTAGTAATCTAACCCTTTTCTAAAAAGATGAATTATGGATTGCTCAGGCCATCTCTCTATGTGACCGGCCAGCTTTCGAAACTCCTGCACGTACTCCAGGTCAGGCCGACCAGCTTGCTTTATCTTATGGATTTGCTCCTCTGCTCTGAGGGCATCGGATGGGTCCTCAAATCTTTCCCTTTGCCCCAGGAGGAAAAGGTTGAGGTCCTCCAATTCAGGCGCCTGCTCCTTATATAAATTGTTCAACCATTCGGATGTTTCTCACTCTAGGCTGGATGCAATCACATCGACCATAGCACCTGGGTCCGTGTAGAGATGAGCCCAGCTATTCAAATGAGAGTGTACGTGGTTGAGGAAGAAAATCAGTTTCTCTGGGTCTTCATTGAAGGTTGCTCTGAAGGGTGGGTTCATCATTGGTTGCTGGGGTCCCCATTGCTACTGGCCCCACCCTGGTTGTTGGTTAAATGGTTGCTGGGGCCCCCACTGCTGTTGTTGAGTCTCCAGTTGCTACTGGCCCCTCTCTGGTTGCTGATTTAATGGCTGCCAGGGCCACCATTGTTGCTGGCCTCACTGGTCCTGCTGTATGTTCAGGGGTTGCCCATTTGGGTCCTGCTGCTGCCACCCTTGCTGTTTTCCACTCACCAGCTCCTGATCTCCAGGCTTCTGCACCACCACCAGCTGTTTCAAGGCTTCTATTAGCTGAGGCAAACTCAGAGGTTGTTGGCCTTTCACTTGTGGGGGCTTCCCAACCTACCATTGCTGCAGAGGCCGCAGGCTGGGGTCCTCTGTCTCTATGGGTCTGGAGGGCCTGGCAGGGGACTCCTGGGTCTGGCAGGCAGTCTGATTTGCAGACAGGATTTTCCACTCACCCAGGTTCTCAGTGGCTGACAATATGACATCTCCTCCCAATTCCGCTTCTGAGGCCTCTTGCCACAAAGTCTGGCTCCCGTATTCTCTACTGGAGTGGTTCTAGCTTGATGACGAGATAAGCTCAGTTAACTGCTGATGTTTGGAGATTGGCCCAAAGTCATCTTCCCACAGAAAACTATTTATTATTTCCTCTCCAGAAGTTTCGCCAGCAATCAGGCCTTCCTTTTCCATCTTGAGGATTCTTCCCTGAATCTTTGCCAGCTTATCTCTCTTACTGGAGCCAGCGGTGGGAGTTCAGGACCCCCCTTTGAAAGAAAGCATATTCTGGCATAATGTCATGATTCTGATGAATAAGAGAAATCAAACAAATTGCAGGCATATTATTTATCTAACAAGTCTTAGTAATGAAACGAAACATCGGCACTCTTGGAGGGAAGCCAGAATCTGAAATCTCCTCCCCCCCAAACCCATCATCACATACACACAATCCCTGCCCTTATCTACATGTCATAAATCACATTATCCAACTAGTTTTACATATGAGGTCTCTCCTCCCATTCTGTACGCGGGCTTCTTATCTTCTCAAAATAGTTGTTAGAAAATTCCCTCCCTACATGTTTCAAAGTGAAGCATTTAAACAAACGGCTGTGTCTTATATTGTCAGTGCAAAAACATGTCAGTGTTTGCAGCATTGACAAGATGTCTCTGTATTGCTAGCATTTGTTTCTACTTTTGCTTTGATGTATTCACATGGGAATTAGGGAGGGGGAAATTAGAGAAGGGGAAATGCCCATGGAGCCATCTGTGTTCAGTCCTGCTGACCGACGCCTGGGAAAACAGTCATTTATCACCTTTTTGACTTGAATTTCTTATAATATCTTCACACTAGCGGATTCACTCCTGATGGACTGGGGCACTTGGGTGGGGCTGATGAAATGGGACTTTTAGCTTAACGCTTTTGTGCAGGAACTTCAGATTCTACCTTTTTACTCTGCAATCACTTTCTTCAATAAAAGATCCTCTTTGAAACAATGCCTGTTTCCTGAGCTGTGCTTTCCTGAGGGAATAGTTGAGAGAGGTCCTTACATTAGGCAGAATCTGTAAAGTGGCCAACCCAGAGAGGCACCTGGCCTACCATGGGGACCATGCAAGAGATGTCTCATCAAGGCAGTGATCAAGAAAAAATGGAGTGCTGGGGAGTTAGGTCCAACCTTTGGGTCAACTCTCCTCTTCGCACATCCAGGCTGCTGAATCTCTCTCTCAGCTGTTCAACTGATTGACTGCTGCATATCATCAGATATCTTCACTCCGCTGGTCCTCCCCATTCCAAAGCTCTCCTCTCTTCCCATCTGTAATCTCAAACAAACTCAGGTCCCAAGTAGGCCAGTGGAAACTCAGCTTCAGCCGCCTTCAACACGCCTTCTCGCCACCTTTTTCCTGGTGGGTAAGCGTCTCCTGTCGATCCAGTCCAGCATCGCCAGCGAGGCCAACTTCTCCACTTTCACTTTCAGGCAGGTAACAGCTGGTTGTGCTCTGGAGTCTCCCGGGGACCCGAGTGGGGTCCCACCTGTCACCTCTGTCCCAGTTCTGACCATTTGCTCTCTCTTCTGTTCCATTTCAGGCATGTTCTCCTGAGTCTTTACGACTCCTCTGGAATTTGCCAGATAGGGATTAGGAGCTGAGGACTCCTTAACTGAGTTGGAATTTTAAAGAGAGCTGGTTTAGTGTCAAGGTTCCAACTGAACCCAATGAAGTAAGCATAGCTGAGACGATCCAATCTCTAATTCAAAACTTTGTTGAGCACATTATTTTGGCACAGATGAAAGGAAAACCAGGTCTGGTTATTTAATGCCTATATTGCTATATTAAAAGTATAGGAACCTCCCTCCCCTTATTAGTGCAGATCATATTATACAATTATAAGTTAGAGAATTACTATGAGACAATGTCTTTAGTTCTCAGTAAACAAATCTTGAAAGTCCTTGGTTCTCATGAACTGGCCTGTCAATATCAATGGTCTGAATGCCATTCTCCCCTCTCTTCCCCCTAAGTTTGTAGGCAAGCTAAGAAGCAATAATGGCTGACACAAAATAGGCATTCTTCGAGGCTTGACATAAACTTTAGTGGAGAAGTTGAGGATCCCAGACATACCAAAAGAATACCAGGATTTGATAGATGTATTTAGTGAACTCCCCCCTCACAAAAAAGATGTTGAGACCTTGGAAAAATTTAGAGAAGAGCAACTAAGATGATCTAAGGCCTGGAGACTAAAACATATGAAGAATGGCTGCAGGACTTAGATTTGGCTAGTCTAAAAAAAAGAAAAAACAGTGACATGATAGCAGTATTCCAGTATTTTAGAGGCTGCCAGAAAGAAGAAGGAGTCAAATTATTCTCCAAAGCACCAGAGGGCAGGACAAGAAACAGTGGTTGGAAACTGATCAAAGAAAGAAGCAACCTGGAATTAAGGAGAAACTTCCTGACAATGAGGACAATTAACCAGTGGAACAACTTGCCTTCAGAAATTGTGGGTGCTCCATCACTGGAAGTTTTTAAGAAGAGACTGGATGAACACTTGTCTGAGAGGCTATAGGTTCTCCTACTTGAGCAGGGGGCTGGATTAGAAGACCTCCAAGGTCCCTTCCTGTCAGAACCCATTTATAATTCATTTCTAACGATCTTTTCTGTGCAAACCCAAATCTCACCCCCCCACTGGATTTTGCCAACCCAAGGAGGAGAAGGAACAAGCATGGATTTTTATTGCTTTCACTTCCTTTCTCAAATGTAACCTTTTGTTTATTCCACCTGTCTGCTATCCATCACAATAAGATCAATTACTCTCTCACTAGGCATTTTCCCTCTCATCTTATGAACAACTACGAAAGGGAGTGGAATGAAACGAAACCCTCTGGAATCTGGTTCCTTCCTCTGGATGGAATGTGTGGGGATGGAAATGTTTCTGCTATGAATGGACTGATGTATCTCCTCTTTCCACAAGGGGCTTACCACCTGGAGCTTGGCTGATCCGGAACTGACCGAATGAACTGTGGGGTGGGGCTTGCTTGGGGACATTTAAAAATATCGATCTGTGAAGGGATTTCTCAGATCCTGTCTATTATACCTGCTATCTTTCATTTCTTAGTAAAAGTTCCTGCTTGGACAACCTTGTCTCCAAGAGTCCTTCTTTCTTAAGATGAAGTGGGTTCTGACGTATTCCTATTCTATTCTATTCTATTCTATTCTATTCTATTCCATTCCATTCCATTCCATTCCATTCCATTCCATTCCATTCTCACTGACTCATTGACTGCACCATTGAGATTGTTTCTGGAGCTAAGTTACCAAAGCCTAAACTTTAGCTAATGACCCCTTAGGAGCTAGAGAAACTGCATGCCTTCATCAGTAAAAACCTGGCCTGGGGGTTCATCCAGCCAGCCTGACCTAGGATGGCAGTCCCTGTTTTGTTCTGGAAGATGGCTCTCTTCGTCTCTGCATTGATTATCATGAGTTGAACTCAGTGTGTTTTGAGAACATGTACCCCCTTACCCTCAAAAAGGACATATTAGCCCACCTAGCCAAGGGAATACTTTTTTCAAAGCTAGACTTGCAGGAAGCTTATTACTGCATCAGAATCAAAGAAGGAGATGAATGGAAAACAACTTTCAACTGCAAACTAGGCTGCTTTCAATTCAAAGTACTCCCTTTTAGTCTGCAAGGAGACCCACCATATTTATGCAGCTGATAAACAAGGTGCTCCATGAGCATTTGTACAAAAGGATTCAAATGTATCTTAATGATATCCCCATCTACACTGAAGTTAAAGTGGAGCATGTAAAATTGGTCAGTGAGGTGCTTAACTCCGTTCAGCCAAACTGAATGCCACGTTATCCAAATCTGAGTTTCACAAAGAAAAAAATGATTACCTGGGATATCGAATCTCTTATGAAGGGGTTAATATGGACCTGGAAAAGGTGCGGGTGGTATTGGAATGGGCACCTCCCTGAATCAGGAAACAGCTGCAAAGTTTCCTGGGATTTACCAATTTTTACCAGCAATTCATCCCTTCATTTGTTCAAATAACCCTCCCAAACATCAACTTGGTAAAAACGATGGGGTGGGGGCAAGAGAAACCAAAACCCAGCCAACCCTTGAAATGGCCTAACTATGGAATACCAGGGGGTATTCAAGAAACTTAAAAGACTTCTTTTCTACTGAGCCGGTGGTGAAACACCCAGACCCAGGAAAAGCTTTTGTCATCTAAATGGATGCCAGTGATGTAGCAGGGTGTGTGTGTGTGTGTGCGTTTGCAAGAGAATAAGGAAAGAAACCTGCAACCGTGTGCCTACACATCATGGAAGGTGCCAAAACAGAGCAATGGTGGACAGTGCAGGAAAAGGAGGCTTTTGTAGTTAGATGGGCTCTCCTTACATGGAGGCACCTCTTAGAATGTTGCAAAATCTCATTCCAGGTCTGGACTGATTACAAAAACCTGGAAGCTCTGAAACCCCCCACCCCCAGGAAATTATCTCCAAAGCAAGCACGGTGGGCTCAATACTTCCACTGCTTTAACTTCACCCTGCGCAGTAGTTATACCAGGTATACCGGGGGTAAAACTTATTGGCTGATGCTCTATCAAGAATACAACAACTCCAGGGCAGAAATAGTAAAGCCACTTCTTCCTGTAAATCAACTGGTGGTAATCACCAGAGCGCAGCTGAAAGGGAAAACAACCATGGACAATGTTATCTCAGCCAAATTTTAAAAAGCCTTGGAAACAGACAAATGGTTCTGCAACCACAAAACCCTCTGCTCCATGCAGGATGGACTGGTGTGGGTAGGTGGAAAACTGTATGTGCCAGCTAACCAAAGACTAAGGATTATGCACACATGCCACGATTTGAAAGTAGTGGGACATTTTGGGTTTGTGAAAACCCTACACCTTCTCAAAAGGCAGTTCTGGTGGCCCTCACTCAAGAAAGACATTAAAAATTATGTTTCCAGCTGACCCATCTGTGCTTCAGCAAAATGGAAGGAGGGAAAAATGCCTGGGCTATTCCAAACAGTAGCTGAACCTTCAGCACCCTGGAGAGAGATTTCCATGGATTTTATTTAAGTTCGGGAAACACTGTAATTTGGGTTGTGACCAACTTATTCTCCAAGCAATTTCATTTCATCCCTTGGAAGAAAATTCTCACAGCTAAGTATTGGCAAAGATGTTCCTATATCATATCTACCGCCTACATGGGGCACCATAACACATTATTTCGGAAAGGTGAGTCCAATTCACATCAAAGTTCTGGAGAGCTTTTCTGGACCTTCTAGAAACCAACCAAAATCTCAGTTCTAGTCACCATCCTCAGACAAATGGCAGGATGGAATGATCCAACTCAGTACTGGAACAATACTTGCCCTGTTATATTAACTATCAACAAGATGACTGGATGGACCTCTTGCCATTTGCTGAAATAGCTTATAATAATACTGTGCATGCCAGCATGGGCTTCATGCTATTTTGAGTGACAACTCGCAAGATTTTAACCCAATGCCTGAATTACCTGCCCAGGAAGCCACAATCTCCTATTTAAAAGAGTGGATTAATCAATTGAAAAACATGTGGCCCATAGTATGTAACGCCTTGGCAGACACCCAGGTAGCTTACAAAGCCCAAGCTGACAAACGAAGCATAGAACCTAAACCATTCCACATTGGGGACCTGGTTCCTATAGTCCTTATAACCCTCAAAGAAGTTAGGCCCATTACGCTAGTTGCCATTATGGAAACATAATGGGATGAAACATGGTGGGATGAAACCCACAAATGGAACACACAACTAGAGGGATTTAAATTATTTAAAAGAAACAGACCTAATAAAAGAGAAGGTAGAGTTGCTCTCTATATAAGAAATAACTACATCTCTACAGAAATAGAACATAATAATAATGAAAAGAGTCTTTTTTTTATTAAAGAGTTTTATAAAAGTTACAATATTATCCTATCCCCAACCCACCCCTAAACCCCCCCTCCCCCACTTCCCAAAGCTGATTACAGGGTTACAAATATATAATGATCATAAACTAACTAACATTGGTCAACTATCTAAATAACCAAATACATAATACACTTTAACCCGCCTATAACATGATTACAAACACTATAAAATTATCCAACATAAAAAAATTAAATTATAACAATCTAAAGTTTACTCATAAGCTAAATGGATCTTTTTAGTCCCATATTTTTTCTGAATATAATATATCCATCTTCTCCAAACCGAAATGTATCTTTCTTGTGAATGATCTTTCAAGTAAGCAGCCATTTCTTCTAAATTTGACACTTTAAGTGTCCATTCCTCTATAGTAGGCAGGCAATCCTTTTTCCAATATTGCCCTACCAATAACCTTGCAGCTGTTATCATATTCAACATCAAATTAATTTCTTTAGTATCACAATCTGTAATAACACCCAATAAAAATAATTGTGGGGTAAACTTTATCTTTCTCTTGAAAATCTTTTGAATGTTCCACCAAATTTTAATCCAAAAAGCTTTTATATTTCTACAAGTCCACCAAATATGAAAGTAAGTAGCATCCAAACTACCACATCTCCAACATTTGGGCTGTAAGTTGGAATACATACAAGACAGCTTTTTAGGGCTGAAAAAGCCTTTGATCAATTGGATTGGAAATTTTTGCTAAAAGTATTAGATAAAATGAATTTTGGGGATGAATTTTTACAACCAATTAGGGCAATATATCAGAAGCAAACAGCTCGAATAATTGTTAATAATAGTTTGACCGAAATGTGTAATATTGAAAAGGGCACGAGGCAGGGTTGCCCGTTATCACCTTTATTATTTGTTTTAACGTTGGAGATATTACTGATTAAAATACGGAATTCGGAAACAATTAAGGGAATTCGAATAAGAGATCAGGATTATAAATTGAGTGCGTTTGCGGATGATCTGGTTATTACATTGACACATCCAGAAAATTCTGTTATAGAATTGATGGAGTTAATATCGCAATATGGGAAAGTTTCTGGATTTAAGATTAACATACAAAAAACTAAAATCTTATCTAAAAATATGACAGCATTACAAAAGGTAGCTTTAGAAAGCTTAACTGGATTTGAAATTGTTGAAAGGGTTAAATATTTGGGGGTATATTTAACACCCTCAAATGTTAAATTATATAAAAATAATTATGAAAAGTTATGGAATAAAGTGCAAAAAGAATTGGACAGTTGGAAAAAATTACAATTGTCATTATTGGGAAGAATTGCAGCAGTAAAAATGAATGTTCTGCCAAAATTTTTATTTTTGTTTCAAATGATACCCATTCTCAAAAAGGATTCAAATTTGGAGGAATGGCAGAAGGGTATTAATAAATTTGTCTGGGCAGGGAAAAGGCCACGGGTCAAATTTAAAATTATGCAGGATACGCGTGAAAGAGGTGGTCTAAGAATGCCCAATTTTAAATTATATTATGAAGCTGCTGCATTATCAGCTATAAGTGATTGGATTAATTTGACACAGGGGAGATTATTAAACCTCGAAGGGCATGATTTGTTATTTGGTTGGCATGCATACTTATTGTATGACAAAAAGGTAGACAATGTGTTTAAAATGCATATTTTGAGGTATGCTTTGTTGCGAGTTTGGAAAAAGCACAGACAAAAGTTAAATTATAAGATACCGTTATGGGCAATACCCAAACACGCAATAGAGAATATAAATGTTGGATTTAAACATGATGTGACTACATATAAGGAAATTTTGAGTTTGGAGAGGAATGTGTGGAGTTTGAAGTCATATAATCTTCTACGAGAAAAAAAGATTGTACAAACTTGGTTTCAATATGGACAATTACAAGCCAGGTGGAAAGAGGACCAGAAGATTGGTTTTTTAATGAATGATGAAAATTTGGTAAAGCAAATTAGAAATCAGGGACTAGCGCATATCAAACGGATATATCTTGCATTGATAGAGATTGATTCAGAAACAGAAATTGTTAAGGACTGTATGATAAAATGGGCACAGAATATTCAGGAAGTTATCACAATGGACACTTGGGAAAAGATCTGGGTGAGAAATGTGAAATTTACGCAAGCTCAAAATTTAAGAGAGAACTTTTATAAAATGTTTTATAGGTGGCATTTAGATCCTAGAAAGTTAGCAAGTATGTATCCGAATTATCAGCCTAAATGTTGGAGATGTGGCGGTGAAGATGCAACGTACTTTCATATATGGTGGACTTGTAAAAAGATCAAAGCATTTTGGATTAAAATTTGGTGGAATATGCAGAAGATATTCAAGAAAAGGATAAAGTTTTGTCCGCAGTTGTTCTTACCGGGCATTATTACTGATACTACTGTGCTGGACATTAATTTGATGCTGAACTTAATTACGGCAGCGAGACTTTTAATAGGGCAATACTGGAAGAAGGAAGAACTGCCGACCATAGAGGAATGGACTTTAAAAGTTTCCAACCTGGCGGAAATGGCGAAGATTTCAGCATATTTGAAAGACCATTCACAACAACGATATATTGTGGAGTGGAAGAAATGGATTGATTACATCCAGAATAAATACGGGACTAAAAAGTTTCATCTAGCATTTGAATAAGCATATTGCTTGTAGTCAATTTATAAGAGCTAAAGTGCGAGAGATTTAATAGTTTATTGTTGTTAGTATATAGGAGTTTATGATTGGTTATTTTATTTTTATACCTTGTATCTAGCTCTGGGAAGTCCGGGGGGCAGGAGGGGGGAAGGGGAGGGTGAGAGGGTGGGATAGGGTTGGGAAGGGTTGGGGGATGGGATGTAATAATTAAAATGTACTGAAAAACTTTTCAATTAAAAAAAAAAAAAAGACAGCTTTTTAGGATCCAAATGCCATCTATAAAACATTTTATAAAATGTAACAACCAAGTCATCTGCAAATGTTCTTTACCTATAGTCATTCTGCTTTATTTTTATTCCCTTTATTTTAGTTGATTCCCGAATTTTAATCAATAGAATCTCCAATGTTAAGACAAACAATAACGGTGACAGGGGACACCCCTGTCTTGTACCTTTTTCAATTTTAAATACATCTGTTAATCCCCCATTAATTATAATTTGAGCCGATTGTTGTTGATATATGGCCTTAATAGATTGCAAAAATTTATCCCCAAAATTCATCTTGTCCACAACTTTCAATAGAAATTTCCAGTTCAACTGATCAAAAGTTTTTTCAGCATCCAAAAATATCAATGCCGCAGGGACTTGGTTATTCTTATCCAAATACTCAATTAAATTAACTATTTGTCTTACATTATATTTTATATATCTTCCAGTTATAAATCCAGACTGGTCAGTATGAACCATTTGTTTCAAAACTAACATTAATCTATTTGCCAATATTTTTGCAAAAATCTTATAATCTGTGTTTAAAAGCGATATAGGTCTATAATTCTTAGGCTGAGTAAGATCTTGATCCTCCTTTGGGATCAATGATATAAAAGCCCTTCTCCAGGATGGAGGCACCTCCTCTCCAGCCTGGATATTATTAAATAGTTCCTTTAAAGGTTCTACCATCTCTGCAAGTAAGGTTTTATAATAAATTGCTGTTAAGCCATCTGTACCAGGAGCCTTACCCACTTTTAACTGTTTAATTGCTAATATAATTTCCTCAGAAGTAATTGAACAATTCATCCCTTCCCATTGTTCATATGAAAGCATAGGAATATGCACTTCCTGTAAGTATTTATCTATATCTAAAGCTTGTATATTCTCGCTAGCATATAACTTTTCATAAAAATCCAAAAAACCCTTTTAAATCAAATTTTGTTGATATATTTCTTTACCCTTATATTCTATTTTCTCTATAGTACGTGACTTCTGTTTTTTCCTTAATTGGTAAGCTAGCCACCTACCAGGCTTGCTTGCATTACAGAAAGTATTATGTTTCGCATATCACAAGTTAGTTGCAACCTGATCCGCCATTAACATATTAAATTGCTCTTTCAACAAATTTATTGAAATCCTTAATTGCTTATCTGATGGATTCAAAATAAAAGCTTTCTTCTTCAATTTAATCTCTTCTTCCAATTCTTTACGTTTTTGCATCTGCTTACGCCTATGACCGTTATTCATATGAATCAGAATCCCCCTCATATAAGCTTTGCTAGCATCCCAAACCATTTCAATCGGTGTTCCTTTATGCATATTCAAAACAAGAAACTCTTTCAAATAATCTTTACATTTCTCTGAAAGTACATCATATCTAAATAAATTTTCATTCAATCTCCAAGATCTTCTTATCTTCCCTAAATAGCTCTATCCATACAGGACTATGATCCGACAATGTTCTAGGAAAAATCTTGACATTCCTGACTCTGGAAAT
>JAKJMR010000676.1:97141-138178 GCA_024449315.1 Daboia siamensis | reverse complement strand
TATCATGTAAAAACTTATAAAACTTTCTTTGCTGTTGATTAGGAGCATATAATCCAATAATGAGAATTTTCTTGCCTTGTAGCAATAGTTCAATAATAACATACAATATAGTTCAATAATAACTTATCTTCCCTGTGGATCAGACTCAATTAATGTAGCAGATTTAGTCTTAGATAAATAACCACCCCACTCTTTTTATCTGGAGCAGATGCTATAAAATGTAGTCCCAACTGGAAATTAATCAAATATTTTTGATCTTTTGCACAAATATGAGTTTCTTGTAGGCAAACAATATCATTTTTATGTTGCTTCAGGTAGTGAAACACTTTCTTTTTTGTGGTGAGTTTAAACCATTAACATTCCATGTCAAAAACTTTATCGCCATCCTCAGCGACCTGGAACCTCTGGAATGCCACCTGAAGATCCACAGTTGGTCTCCTTGGTCATGCCCTTCCCACCGGCTCTGTAGTAACAGGGCCTTGTATCATAGGCCCAAAGTCCATCTTCTGTTTCAGTTGCTCCTTTTCTTTCCGTTTGTGCGCAGCACGCATCATTCTCTGCTCTTTTGGATCACCCTTTAACAGCAAACTCTGTTCAGTAGATTCAGCCAATTGTGCCTCTCCAACAAACTGTGCTGATGCCCCTTCAACTTGTTGTTTATCTTCTTCCACTCTTTTGAGTCATGGAGATGGTGGTGAACCTGCTTTCAGGACGTAGGTATAAAAATCTTTTGCCTTTACGATCGTATTAATTCTATATCGTGTCCCTGCATAATTTACCACTATTCCAATAGGTATCTCCCATCTGAACTGAATTTGTCGATTTTTAAGCTTATCAGAAAAAAAACCAAAATCTTTCCTTTTTCTCAACATTTTAGGAGGTATTTCTTTCAAAATTATAATATCTTGACCTGCAATTTGAAATCTCTGTTGATAAAAGGCCTGGATGATTGCATTTCGAAGTGACCTCTTAGAAAAATAGATCACCACATCTCTAGGTAAATTTTTCTGCCTCGCAATCCAAGAATTGACCCTGAAAATGTTTTCCACCTCCCTTAATAACTCCTTAAGATCCCATCCCAAGATGGGAGCAATGACTTTAATCACCTCTTCTTGTAAATCCTCTCGAGGGTTTTCTTTTAACCCCCTTATTCTCAAAGCAAATTCCATTTCTTTATATTGTGAAATAATCACCTCATCCTCAGTTTTATCAATTTTATTTTCTGCTTTAGCAATTCTATTTTCAAGTTTTTCACTATTTTCCACAACTTCATCCACACGATCATCTAAATGTTCAGTATGTGCAGCCAGCCCTTGAAATGCAAACAAAATGTCTTCTCTCATCTCTCTATTTTTACACTCCAGAAGATCAGCTACCTCTTCCTTTATTTGATGGGTCATTTCTTGTCCCTGCAGCTTCAAAGCATCCTGCAAGTCTTTAAGTGTAAGTGCTGGTGGTGGAGGAGAGGGTGGAGGGGATCTGGGCTTTGAAGTGGATTGCGTTGCAGGTTGTATTACAGGAGAAGAAATTGAGGTTTTAGAAACAGCAGGAACTGCCTGCTGTCTTGAAGCCATTTTCCAACTTGCTACAATTCACTTTCTCTTATCACTTTCACTTTCTCTCTGCACTTCGGAATTAAAAAAAAAAAAAAGGAACCCTTAATAATAATAAAAGAAAAAAAAATCTTTAAAACTCTAAAATCCAATATAATGTTTAAATTTTGACAGAATCTCCGTACTTTATTCTTTCAAAAAAGAAAAAAAAAACATTTCGGTGCCATCTTTTCTCTTTCAAAATCAAATTTATGTATGGGGAAGATTAAAGCACTCTGAGTTAAAGTTCTGGATACTTGCAACTTTACTCCTCCTGGTCAGCTCTGTCTGCTTTAAAAGCAATCATAAATCACTATAATCCGCAGATGTGGATGCAGCGTCTGACTTCGCCCCTGCTTCGAAGCAAAGGCGTCCTGGACTTGGAGAAAGCCTTGGGCTCCGTGGGAGCTCTCACCCACCGACCCCCAGATAATTCTGGGAGGTCTTGGGGAGCTCTACCACTACCCGAGGAGAACTCACCTCCCCCTCTTCTCCAGAGGGGGAAGTTTACGAGCCATGGGACAGCTGATTGTTACCCTCTCTGCGGATCTAATGAAGCCTCAGGACGGGCGGCCAGAGAAAAGCTGCCATTCGGCACGGCATTGCCACCGGAAGTCAGTAATGAAAACAGTCTTGGTTTAATATAAATGGGGAAAAAAATGACATTGCCATAGGTGTATAGATGTATGGGTACTGTAGATCAATACATGTGGTGGACAGTGCTTTATATTTGAAGGGGTACTTGCTTGTCATATAGCAGTGTACTAGTTTTATTTAGTGACATTGTGGCATTGTCTTTTCATATTTGTGGTAGCACAAATTGAAAAAAGTAGCAGTGAATAGTTGATTAAAATATTAAAGCACAACATGTTCAGTATGTGGCAGTTTACAGAATATCAATAATTATTGGTTTGGAAAAGGAGAATAAGTAGTGATTGGATGAAGCATGTTATGTCTCTGAATTGGTAATTTATTTGTTGTTAAACAATAGCAATAGCACTTATGGTCAGGATCTGCTGGAAGTGAGCAGTGAGTTAGCCTGCAATATTGCATTCTAACCACTGTGCCCCCAGGGCTCTTTAATAATTAAATTATTGTTAAGTTTTAGCAACCAGCTATACAGATCTTGTCTAGGATGCTTCCAAGTCTTTAGGTCAGGGTTCCCCAACATGTGGGCTGTGGCCCACTACTGGGCTGTGGCCTGCTGGCCCTTGGGACAGGCTGGCCGGTGCACACATGTGTGTGCATGCACTCATCTTCACTTGTACTTTTTTCTTTACTCCCTGACATTTATCTCTACAGCTATCATCTCTTTCCTATTTTCAGTTGTAAGAGTGGTATCTGTTGTATGTTTTATACAAAACTTAATAAAAGAGTGTAGGATTTGTTGTGTAGTTGAAATAAACAATCACCAGCCAAAACTTATAAGAGAAAACAATGGTAATTTATTTGCACTCCTTTGCAAAGGGGGTGCTCCTTTGTGCATGCAAGCACACAGTGGACACACCTTAAATCTTCAATATTCTTTTTTTATATTCTCGATTGCCATTACAAATTTACCTCCCACCTCTTCTTGGCTTAGTAATCATAGTGTAATCATGTTGTCACAACCTATCCAAAGTTTCTAAAGGACCCAGATTGTTGGGGGCAATTAAGCTGACTTTGTAATAATGCCGCTTGGGATGTGTGTGAAAGCCCTAATAAGCAGGCATATACATAGAATGAAGGCTACTGCTAAGCTTGTAAGCCGCCCTGAGTCTTCGGAGAAGGGCGGGATATAAATGGAATTAAAATAAATAAATAAATAAAGTGAATATATTATCTCCACCCCTGATTACACCTCCCACTACTCTAATTCTATTGCCCCCTGCCCTTATTTACAAATTGCCTTTTATGGTTGTTAGTTCCTAGGGGTTGTCTCTAAACTTACTATCATATCAGTAATTTCTGGTTAAGACCAGTTTTCAGCTATCAGAGACCTTCCTAGATACAATTCTCAAGCTTCAAGCTAGGCTCATGAGATTAAAATATATACATTGTATTTGCTTCACAGGCTAGCATGTCTTCTCACAGTTCTGTAAAAACAATAAGCTCTTTTCCCCACAAATCCCTCCTTTTTCTTTTCACAATCAATACTGATTTTTACAGTCATATTTCTCAAATTGTCTCAACATTCTTCCAACCTCTTCATTCTCATCTTTCATTTTCCATCCAACCAAGCAATCTTTACAACTCATCATCATCATTGGTCCAAGCTGCATACAACAACAAACCATCATTCCAATTATCAGTATTAAAATTCCCAGCATTATTAATTGTTTTAATCATCTAGCCAAGTTAGGGATCCAATCATTGAGTCCTCTCAAGGGATTCCAACCATCCCTCCCTATGCCCCTAGCTGTTTCTTGTAATTTATTTAATTGTTCATGATGTTTTTCAATTAGTTCAGAATAACGAGATACTCCTCCACTAGCATTATGTATCCAAGTACAACTATAATCAATTTGCTCTGCACATAGTCCACTCACAGCAGCTACTAAACTTTCTATTTCTAATTGTCTTAGCAATGTAGTCCTTACTATTTTTAATTCTTCACTTAGCAACATTATATCACTTTGAGTCATGTTTATTATTTAATCCATAATATTGGTGTAATTATTTATTCTTTTCATCATTTCCCATCCCCATACTATAAATGAAGAAGCTAAAGTCCACCATCTGTCCTCAGCTTCAAACAAGTTATCTTTTTCCTTCTATTTAACAAATACCTGGGATGTTCTGGTGTGAATACATATGTCTCATCCTGCACCTCCATTACTGGCACCAACTTGGCAAGGTAATACCATCTGACTCTTCTCATGTTCATATATTGGAAACGTTTGTTTTCACAACAATAATAAATGTTATTTCCAGCACTAGGCATTAACAACACCGTTGTTCCTTTCTGATCCTGCATCATGGCATTATTTACAATTTCCAAAGCATGGAACCATTGATGTTGCAGATCATCACTAGTCCAATTCAGATAAGCCTCATACAAAGATTTATTCTTGGATGATTGAAACAAACTTGTGGTGACATTTTGAACATTAATCTTATTAAAGGTGTCTGGAGTCATGGTGATATTGACTACAGTATTTCCACACCAGCCATCTCAATAGTTTGAGCAAGGAATATTACATTAACTATGATAAGGCCAACAGTTAACACAATGATAACAACAACAACAATAACAACAACAATCAGTGATGCAATTACAATCACAAAAGACACACATCAGGAACCGATATTTCTTCTGACTTCTTTCTCCCCAAAGACACAAGGTATTTCTTTCCTGAAACAGTAGAGAATTAGAATGCCAGTTGCAATTAACAAACCCCAAGTTACCGAAAAATGCCATGATTGTAACATCAGCTATGACTTCTTTAATTTAGTTTGTATAGAGTACTTTCTGGATTGTTCATGATTCCTATGGTTTCAGGTGTTAGTCCAAGGTTCTCTCAAATAGCATAATTTAGAGAGAAAGTCCTCCATAACACACAATGTCCTGAAAAGAAAAAGTAAACAGAAACAGAATACAAACTTTTATCCAGTCATTTGGTTCTATTAAACACCAGCCGTAGATCCAAGATGTCTGTCACAACCTGAACAGTCCAAACAGTCAGGTGGATCTGCAGCCTGCAGTCTGGAATGATGAAGTCAGGTTCTGGACTGAAACGCTGATGTAGATGGACAGCAGCAGTTGAAAAAGTCTTGTCTGCTCTTTCACATAGACCCAGGCTGGCGTGATCCAACAGGTGCAGCTTCCAGCAAATATTTAGCAAGAAAAAAAAATCATGGCACGATCTTCAGTTTGGTGTGGATCAGTAAATAAGTAAAAATAAAGAGAAAACTCAAGGGAGCAAACAAATGCACTATTTATTTTTATTTATTATTTTTTATTTATTTGTTATTAGTTTTCCAGTAATACAGTAATATCTTTAAAAAGCAACGTTGGTGTCCGGGTTACAAAAGTTCCATTTCAGACAAATACATATTATTACAAATCTCCAAGTTATTGTAACCAATACTTCCTCTCTCTCTTTTTCCTTTAATACATATTATCTCTTATCTAAATCAACATACTTCTCATTGCTACCCATCACTCATTTAATAGTTTATATATATATATATTTATCAATATTTTAGCATATTTTATATTTTAACATTCCATCTTTAAAACATCAAATACCTTATATATTTTTCTAGCTTTAATTTTACACTGATATTGAAATTAAATGTTTAAGATTTCTCATTTTCATATTGCTAAATAACCTCCTTTCCCTTTACACAATTTTCAATACCTAATAATGTAATCCAGTTCTTATTTATCTCATTTCCATATCCATATCAATCATACAATATTTAGAATAGTAGTCATTAAAATACCAATTGCAAGGAGGAGAAAATAGAGGAGGACAATATAATATTCTTGTTTCTCATTTATAGTTTCCACATATTAAAAGTTAATCAAAATTTCTTCCATTTCAACATTTAGTACATCCTCTCATGTCTTTACATCCAAGTATGTTAGTTACATTCAGAAGCTTCAGCTGGTACAAAATACAGCCGCGTGAGTTGTGTTGGGGGTCTCCCGATACTCCCATGTTACACCTCTGCTCCGTGAGCTTCCAGTTGTCTTCCGGGTGAGATTCAAGGTGCTGGTGATGACATATAAAGCCCTACATGGCATGGGTCCGGATTACCTACGGGAGCACCTGCTGCCGGCATCAACTTCCCTTCGTCCAGTGCGTTCCCACAGAGAGGGCCTCCTCAGGGTGCCGCCGGTCAGAGAATGTCAACTGGCAACCCCCAGGAGGAGAGCGTTCTTGGTGGGTGCCCCAGTCCTTTGGAACCGCTTATCGGCTGAACTCCGGATGGCCCCCGACCTTTGCTCCTTCCGGTGTGATTTTGATTTTCCAAAATGGCGGACGTGCTGGCGGACGTGTTAGGCTGAGCTCTGCAAGCTCGGTAGTTAGGTGTCCCTAGGAGCCCCTCAGGGGTGCTTTTATGCCCTCTGTGTTGGGGGTAGTGCTAGGTGCCAGTTTAGACAAGCCGCTAAGCTTGCTGTTTTCCTGCTCGCTGGCCTGCCGGCTTACCGTTTGAGGCTTCCTTCAGCCGTTTCGGGTGGTTTTTATCTTCTTTTAACCATCTCTGGCGGCGGCGGCGTCTGTGTCTGTTCTGGGTGGCCTCTGGCTGCTTGTGACGGCGGCGGCGGCGACGGCGGCGGTGTTTTCGGGCCGTTTCGGGCCGTTCCTGGTGGCGGCATCGGCGGCAGCGTTTTTTGGGCCGTTTCCGGGCCGTTTCCGGCAGCAGCGGCGGCGTCTGCCTCAGGTGGTTTGATTGCCTGCGGCGGCGGTGACAGCGTTTTTCAGGCCGTTTCGGCCCGTTTTAACGGTCTATCTTGGGCTGCTTTGATCCCCGGGCTGCTTTTGACGGCGAGATATCATCTGGCTGTTTTTGATGGCGGCGGCGGCGGCAGCGGCAGCTCTCGACGGTGGCGATGATGGCGCCTCCGGACTGCTCAGGCGGCTGGCGGTAGCGATAGCGGCACTTTAAGGCTACTTTGTTCCATCTTCGTGGCGGCGTCTGCGCTTTGGACCGTCTTAGGGCCGCTTGTGCCGGTGGTGAGGGCATATTGGATTCTCTGGCCCGCTCTCCCCGGCGATGACGGTATTTTCTGGGCCGTTTCTGGTGGTGGCAGTGTTTGGCGATGGAAGCGGCGGCGCCTGTAGCGGTGTCTTTTTGGCTGCAACAGCAGTTTACGGCGACAAGGCCCTCAACCCATTCTGACTCCTCCTGGTTGCTCCGCTTTTTCCAGAGGGCCGGTTGTCTTGCGACCTTGGTGACCCCCGAAGACGTCCGGGCTGGCCGGTTGAGTCCGGTTGAGCCCATTGGAACCCAGCCTGGTCTGGTTGTTCCAGAGGAGCCTGAAAGATCTGTGCTCTTCACGACCCCTATTGTCAACTTGGGTGCTGTTGGAGCCTTATGGGGCCCAGAGGAAGCAACAGGCCCGAAGGAGCTACACTTTTTAAGGCCGCACTCTGGAAGGCCCCAACTATTGGATAATGGGGGGCCCATGGAACTGCGGCCGGGAATCAACATCTGGAAGGATGGAGCGGCGGAGGAACTATGGTGGTGTTTTGAATTGGCCGACCGTTAACAGACTTGACTATCACGGCCTTTTATATCTTTGCCTTGTATGAACTTTGTCTACTCACCTGCATATTATCCTTAAAGGATTCAGAGGGTCCTGGGTATTAGCCACCGTGAGAGGGTGGCTTAATTTACATCTGGCTTAATTTACATCTGGTGAGAGCTCTAGGGGGCATGCCTTACCTAGAGCATGTCTTCAGACCACCCCCGGGAACAGGACCTACGACTATCGTGAGAGGATGGTGGTCGGCCTGTACTGGGGGTTCGCCCAGCTCAGGTGGCAGTGAAGCTGGACGGATGGTCTGGATATTTATCCACCCTCTGCTTTAGATCCTCCTAAGTATTACTTAATATGGGACTGCCTTTCTCTGGTTTGGTTTCTTATGCCTCGTCTTTGTTACTCTTGCAGAGACTTGTTCGCCCTCAGGGGTGCCCCCCCTTCCTGGGTGCGACCCGCCTTTTTAGCCACTTATAATCTCAATGAAGGGCCCGATTGTTGGGACCCTGAGAGATGGCTGAGCACAAGTAGGGGCCTCCGAAAAAGGCCCCTGGTAAATTTTTTAGCTAAGTTTTTTGTGGGGTTAGGGAGGGGGGTGGGATTTTTTGGTTGTTCAGAAATAGGGGGTAATCCGTCAACCACTGTTCAGGCCAGGTCCGGGACCGATCGCGGGGGGGGGAGTGGAGGTCGGTTGCCTCTGGGGCTCCAGAGCGGGTCGTGGGATTACCTATCCCCACGACGTTAGGGAATGGCAGCAGGTGTATGAGCAGAGGGCCGTATCGATTTTTGGGAAGGCCTCTCCGCTGCTTGCAAGCGGTGAGGCACTCCGACCCTCTGTCTCTTCCCCAAGGTCCCGGGAGCGAGGATGTGCAGCCACCTGAGCTCCAGTTGGTGTATTTGAATGCCAGGTCCATTGTTAATAAGGCTCCTCTTGTCCGAGATCTGGTCGAGGGTGAGCATGCGGACCTGGCTTGCATTACAGAAACTTGGTTGGGCCCAGAGGGCGGTATTCCTCTGGTTGATATTTGCCCGCCAGGTTTCCGGGTGCTACACCGACCTCGGGCTCAGGGTAGGGGTGGAGGAGTGGCGGTTGTTATGAGGGAGACCTTGGGTCCGCGGGAGACCACCGGTCCTCAGATAGTCGGGTGTGAGTCTCTCTTTTTGAGATGTGGCCCTGGTGTGCAGTTGGGCTTGCTGCTGGTGTATATTTCACCTAGACACGCAACAGCAGCTCTGCCTGAGCTTCTCGATATTCTCTCTGGGTTGGTGGTTGAGTTCCCCAAACTTATAGTTTTGGGTGACTTCAACCTACCATCCCTGGGAGGATCATCTGAGTTAGCTCGGGAGTTCATGACTTCCATGACGGCCATGGACCTGACACAAGTAATTGCTGGACCGACTCTTGAGGGAGGCCATACCCTTGACCTGATTTTCTTATCTAGACGGTGCTTAGATGATCTTGGTGGGGGTTCCCCAATTGTTATACCCCTGTCATGGACCGATCATCATCTCCTGCGGCTAGTCTTCCGTTTTGCCACTCCCCACCGTGGGTGTGTGGAACCTACTAAATGGTACCGCCCCAGACGCTTAATGGACCCTGAGAGGTTCCAGGCTGCGCTGGGGTCCCCACCTGCCTCCTTTGCTTACAACTCGGCGGATGCCCTAGTGGAAGCCTGGGAAAGGGCAGCCACTGAGGCTCTGGACCGAGTTGTACCCTTGCGGCCCCTGACCCGGTGCAGATCTCATCGAGCTCCATGTTTTTCCGCGGAGCTTTGGGAGATGAAGCGTCGGAGACGGGGCCTAGAGAGCTGTTGGAGATCCAGCCGATCTGAATCCGACCGATTGCGACTAAGAACCTATATTAGGTCTTATCTCGCTGCGATAAGGGAGGCGAGGTCTAATCACTTCGCTGCCCTTATCGTGTCCGCAGATAATCGTCCGGCCGCCTTGTTTAGGGTGACTCGCTCCCTCCTTAATCAGGAGGTGAGAGAAGAACCCTTGCAGGGTCGTGCCGAGGAGTTTAACCAACATCTGTCGGACAAAATCGCTCGGATTCGGACCGGTCTGGACTCTGACGAGCAGGACATGGGCAATCTTGTCGTTTGGGTGGAGTTTGACTCTGTTACTCCAGAGGAAGTGGACAGGATCATGGGGAGGCTGAGTTCCACCACATGTTTATTGGATCCGTGCCCTTCCTGGCTGGTTTATGTGGCTCGGGAAGGGACACGAGGCTGGCTCCAGGCGGTTATATCTGCTTCTCTGAGTGAGGGTAGTTTCCCCGCCGTCTTGAAAGAGGCGGTGGTGAGACCCCTCCTCAAGAAGCCTGCCTTGGACCCGGCTGTGTTGAATAACTTTCGTCTGGTCTCCAACCTTCGTTTTCTTGCGAAGGTTGTTGAGAGTGTGGTGGCACATCAGCTCCCTCTGGCCCTGGATGAAGCGGATTATCTAGACCCGTACCAATCGGGTTTCAGGCCCGGGTACAGCACGGAGACGGCATTGGTCACTCTGGTGAATGATCTCTGGAGGGCTCGGGACAGGGGATATTCCTCTGTCCTAGTCCTATTAGACCTCTCAGCGGCGTTCAATACCATCGACCATGGTATCCTGCTGCGGCGTCTCAGGGGATTGGGAGTGGGAGGCACAGTTTTGCGGTGGTTCTCCTCCTATCTCCTGGGACGTTCGCAGTCGGTGTTGGCAGGGGGACAGAGGTCGACCTCGAGGTCTCTCGTTTGTGGAGTTCCTCAGGGGTTGGTCCTCTCGCCTCTCCTGTTCAACATCTATATGAAACCGCTGGGTGAGATCATTCGTGGTTTTGGAGTTGGGTATCATCAATATAAGGGACGCAGTGGCTCAGTGGGTTAGGACGCTGAGCTTGTCGATCAGAAGGTCGGCAGTTTGGCGGGTCGAATCCCAAGTGCCGCATAACAGAGTGAGCGCCTGTTACTCGTCCCAGCTTCTGCCAACCTAGCAGTTCGAAAGCATGTAAAAATGCAAGTAGAAAAATAGGGACCACTACGGTGGGAAGGTAACAGCGTTCCGTGCGCCTTTGGCGTCTAGTCATGCCGGCCACATGACCACGGAGACGTCCTCGGACAAACGCTGGCTCTTTGGCTATGAAACGGAGATGAGCACCCGCCCCTAGAGTCGGAAACGACTAGCATGCATGTGCGGGGGAACCTTTACCTTTACCTTTACCTTATCATCAATATGCTGATGATAACCAGCTTTTTCTTTCTACCCCAAACCACCCCAGTGATGCCCTCGACATGATGTCCCGCTGCCTGGAGGCGGTCCGGGTCTGGGGAGTAACAGACTTCAACTCAACCCCGACAAGACTGAGTGGCTGTGCATACCTGCATCCCGGGATATTCAGAATATCCCATCACTTTCTATGGGGGGTGAATTATTACCCCCCGTAGATAGGGCTCGTAACTTGGGAGTCCTCCTAGATTCACGGCTTACTATGGAAGATCACATAGTGGCTGTGACTAGGGGGACTTTCGCCCAGGTTCGCCTGGTGCGTCAGTTGCGGCCCTATCTTGACCGGGATGCCTTGTGTACGGTCACTCATGCGCTCGTGACCTCTCGCCTTGACTACTGCAATGCTCTCTACATGGGGCTGCCCTTGAAGACCACTCGGAGGCTCCAACTGGTACAGAATGCAGCCGCGAGAGTTGTGTTGGGAGTCTCCCGATACTCCCATATAACACCTCTGCTCCGTGAGCTGCATTGGTTACCAGTTGTCTTCCGGGTGAGATTCAAGGTACTGGTAATGGTGTTTAAGGCCCTTCATGGCACGGGTCCGGAGTACCTTAGGGATCACCTGCTGCCGGCATCAACTTCCCTCTGCCCTGTGCGTTCCCACAGAGAGGGTCTCCTCAGGGTGCCACCGATCAGAGAATGTCGATTGGTGGCCCCCAGGGGGAGATCCTTCTCTGTGGGCCCCCCGGAGCTATGGAATCAGCTGCCGGTTGAGCTCCGGACGGCGCCCGACCTTCGCTCCTTCTGTCGCGATTTGAAGACGTTTTTATTTGTACAAGCCGGCCTGGCCTGATGAGGGATGGGTGGTTTTTTAATGTTTGTATTGATTTTTAGTTGGGCATGTTTAATTCCTTTTTATTCCTTTTTTAATTTGGGTTCAACCCCAAATAGTCTTTTTAAATTCTCAAAAGCTTTCTGACAACTCATAGTCCATGCTAGTGGTTGGCCAGGTCACAGTATCCCCCCTCCCTTATCCGTTTTGAGTACTTCTGTAAGGGGTAAGAGCAATGTCGGCAAAAGAGGGAATGAATTTATGTTAGAAATTGGAAAATCCTAGGAAGATCTGGAGCTGTTTGCGAGATTTGGGGGCTGCCATTCAGTTATTGTTTTCACTTTGGCTGGGTCCATTTCGATGCCCTCGTCAAAAATTCTATAGCCAAGATAATCTAATCGGGTTTGGTGAAATTCACATTTCGAATATTTGGCATAAGGTTTGGCTTTCAACAGTTTCTTTAACACTTCTCTGAGCAGTGTTATGTGATCAGTCATATTCGTACTGTATATCAGAATGTTATCAAGATACACCAGCACCCCTTTGTATAAATGTTCATGTAGGACCTCATTAATCAACTGCATAAATACGGCTGGGACCCCCTGCAGTCCAAATGGCATGACTTTGAATTGGTAGCTTCCCAAGGGGCAGTTGAAGGCTGTTTTCTTTTTTTTTTATTGAAAAGTTTTACAATAAATTTTGAATAGAAGCCCCCCCTTCCCCTCCACTCTCCCCAACCTTCCCCTCCCCTCCCCCCTCCCCGACTTCCCAGAGCTAAATACAGGGTATAAAAATGCGAACAAACATAATCTAAAATATGCAAACAACAATAAAATATTAAATTCTATCGCACTTTAACTCTCAGTAAAATAACTACAAGCTAATTATACATCATATATATCCTCTACTTATTCAAATGCTAAGTGAAACTTTTTAGTCCCATATTTATTCTGAATATAGTCAATCCATCTCCTCCACTCCACAATGTATCTCTGTTGTGATTGGTCTTTCAAATACGCTGAGATCTTTGCCATTTCCGCCAAGTTGGAAACTTTTAAAGTCCATTCTTCTATAGTCGGCAGTTCTTCCTTCTTCCAATATTGCGCTACTAAAAGTCTCGCTGCCGTAATTAAATTCAACTATCAACTTAGTGTCTACAACGGTGGTATCTGTAGTAATACCCAATAAAAACAGTTGCAGAGAAAATTTTATCCTTTTCTTGAATATTTTTTGCATGTTCCACCAAATTTTAATCCAGAAAGCTTTAACCTTTTTACAAGTCCACCATATATGAAAATATGTTGCATCCTCACAACCACACCTCCAACATTTGGGCTGGCAGTTCGGATACATACTTGCTAACTTTTTAGGATCTAAATGCCATCTATAAAACATTTTATAAAAATTCTCTCTTAAATTTTGGGCCTGTGTAAATTTTACATTTCTAACCCAGATCTTTTCCCAGGTATCCATTGTAATAACTTCTTGAAAATTCTGAGCCCACTTTATCATACAGTCTTTAACAAGTTCCGTCTCTGAATCAATTTCTATCAATGCAATATATATCCTTTTTATATGTGCTTGACCTTGATCTCTAATTTGCTTTACCAAACTTTCATCAGTCATCAAAAAACCAGTTTTCTGATCCTCTTTCCACTTAGCCTGTAATTGCCCATACTGAAACCAGGTTTGTACAATCTTTTCTTTTTTTAAAATGTTATATGGCTTTAATTGCCATACATTCCTCTCAAAACTTAAAATTTCCTTATATGTAGTCACATCATGTTTAAATCCAACATTTATATTTTCTCTTGCGTGTTTAGGTATTGCCCAAATAGGTGTCTTAAAATTTAACTTATGTCTGTACTTTTTCCAGACTCGTAACAGAGCATATCTTAAAATATGTATCTTAAACACATTATCCACCTTCTTGTCATACAATAAATATGCATGCCATCCAAATAACAAATCATAACCCTCAAGATTTAATAATCTCACTTGTGTTAAATTAAACCAGTCACTTATCGCTGACAAAGCAGCAGCCTCATAATACAATTTAAGATTAGGCATTTTAAGACCACCTCTTTCACGCGTATCTTGCATTATCTTAAATGTAACTCATGGCTTTTTCCCTGCCCAGACAAATTTATTAATTCCTTTTTGCCATTCCTCCAAATTTAAATCCTTTTTAAGTGTAGGTATCATTTGAAATAAAAATAAAAATTTTGGCAAAACATTCATTTTCACTGCTGCGATTCTCCCCAATAAAGATAATTGTAATTTTTTCCAACTATCTAATTCTTTTTGTACTTTTCCCCATAAATTTTCATAGTTATTTTTATATAACTTCACATTTGAGGCTGACAAATATATCCCAAAGTATTTAATCCTTTTAACTATTTCAAATCCTGTTAACTCTTCTAAAACAGCCTTTTGTAATACTGTCATATTTTTAGACAATATTTTAGTTTTTTGTATATTGATCTTAAATCCAGAAACTTTCCCATATTGCGTTATTATCTCCATCAGTTCTACAACTGAGTAATCGGGCTGAGTTACTGTAACAACCAGATCATCTGCAAACGCCCTCAATCTATAATCCTGATCTCTTATTTGGATTCCCCTAATTTTATCCGAATCACGTATTTTAATCAATAATATTTCCAATGTTAAAACAAATAATAGAGGTGACAACGGGCACCCCTGCCTTGTACCTTTTTCTATTACATAATTCAGTCAAGCTATTGTTAACTATTATACGAGCTGTTTGCTTTTGATATATTACCCTAATTGGTTGTAAAAAATTATCCCCAAATTCCATTTTCTCTAATACTTTCATCAAAAATTGCCAATCCAGTTGATCAAAGGCTTTTTCAGCATCCAAAAAGATCAGCACTGCAGGGATCTGATTGTTTCTTTCCAAAAATTTCAATAAATCTACAATATGTGTCACATTATTATTCATTTGTCTACCACTTATAAATCCAGTTTGATCACCATGAATTACTTGTTGTATTACCCTCATTAATCTGTTAGCTAAACTTTTTGCAAATATCTTGTAGTCCGTATTCAAAAGTGATATTGGCCTATAATTTTTAGCTTGGGTGACATCCTGGTCTTCCTTCGGGATCAAAGAAATAAAAGCAGTCTTCCAAGATGGGGGTACCCCTCCCATTTGAATTGTCTGAAACAATTCCCTTAAAGGCTTCACCATTTCTAACTGTAAATTTTTATAATACACAGCAGTCAATCCGTCAGTACCGGGCACTTTACCCACTTTCAATTGTTTGATTGCTAAAAAAATTTCTTCATCAGTTATCAATTGATTCATCCTTTCCTTTTGTTCTTGCATAAGAACAGGAATATTAGCTCTTGTCAAATAATTATCTATATCTACATCTCTAATCTTATCTCTAGAATACAACTTAGAATAATAATCAACAAAAGTCTTTTTAATAAGACTGCTGGTACACTACTTTACCCTTATGTTCTATTCTATCTATATTAGAAGCCCTTTGCTTCTTCCTTAACAAATAAGCTAGCCATCTACCTGGTTTATTAGCATTACAAAAAGTATTATGTCTAACATACCGTAAATTAGTTGCCACTTGATCTGCCATTAACTTATCAAACTGACCCCTTTGTAAACTAATTACCTCTTTAATCTTCCCATCGGATGAATTCAAAATTAAAGCCTTTTCTTTTTCCTTAATTTCATCCTCTAATTCTTTCCTCCTAAATTCCAATTTACGTCTATATTTATTATTCAAATATATTAATACACCTCTCATATAAGCTTTACTTGTATCCCAAACTATCTCAATAGAAGTACCTTTATGCATATTAATTTTAAAAAAATCCTTCATCTGTTTTTTACACTCTTCCACATTTTCCTGGTATCTAAACAAATTTTCATTTAAGTGCCAGGATCGTCTATCTCTATTATCTTTATCTATCTCTAACCATACTGGACTATGATCAGATATAGTTCTTGGGCAAATCTTGATCTTCTTGATCCTAGAAAAAAAATCATTAGTAATTCATACAAAATCAATCCTACAAAAAGATTGATGCCTGTCGGAGAAAAAAGTAAATTCTTTTTCTTGCAAATTCCTTTCTCTCCAAACGTCTCTCAATTCCAAGTCATCTTTCATTTCAAAAAAAGATTTAGGCAGTTTAGCATGACTTGGGGTGCTTTTAAAAAAAAAACCCTTGTCCATTTGTACATCTAGAACGCCATTCCAGTCTCCCATCAATATACAAGATTTATAATCCCACTGAATAATCTTGCTGTGTAATAAACTGTAAAAATCTCCTTGTTGTTGATTAGGAGCATATAGTCCAACCAAAAGCGTTTTCTTGCCTTCTATTAACAGTTCAATTATAACATATCTTCCTTGTTTATCTGCTTCAATTAAAGTCGCTGTCAAAGTGTTCTTAACGTAAATGACCACTCCATTTTTCTTATCAGTTGCAGAAGCAATAAACTGTGTACCTAACCTCGAATTTAACAAATACTTTTGGTCCGTGGCTGTAATATGTGTTTCTTGTAGACAAATAACATCATTCTTAAATTGCTTTAGATATTGAAATACTTTCTTTCTCTTCTATGGTGAATTTAGACCATTAACATTCCAGGTTAGAAGCTTTGTCGCCATCTTTCGTGACCTGAAGCTTTTGGAGCGCTTCTTCCAAAATCACCTGCACCTTCTTTGGTCGCGCTCCTCCCACTGCTTCACTATAAGTGAGTTTTTGAGGTGTCGTCATAACTCTCTGCTGTTCTTGCTCTTGCTCTTGTTTCATTTGTCTAGCAGCAGCACGTGTCATTCTTTGGTCTCTAACCTCCTCCGATGATACTGAAATTTGATCCACTCCTTTAAGTTTCTGAAATTCTCCATCCTTCAGCTGCGTAACTCCTTCAGCACCTTGTGCGTTCTTACTTTGTGATTGGTGCTCTCCCTCACCATTCTTCTTTTGGGATTCCAAAAGTGGTATAGGGACTGCCTTTAAAACATTAGCATAGAAATCACGTGCTTGTAACACTGTAAGAAGACGATGTCTCGTGCCTGCATACATCACCACCATACCCACTGGAATCTCCCATCTGAACTGAATATCCCGTCTTCTTAATTCTTCTGCCAAAAAAGCAAACTCCTTTCTTCTTCTTAAAATCTTTGGAGGGATCTCTTTTAAAATCAAAACTTCTTGCTCTGCAATTGCAAATTTACTGTTATAAAAAGCTTGAATGACCTCATTTCTGATTGCTCTCTTTGTAAAATAAACCACCACATCTCTAGGTAATTTCCTTTGTCTTGCAATCCATGAATTAATGTGAAATATTTTGTCTATATCCACCATAATATCTTCAGCTGAACGCCCCAAAATGCTTTCCAGGGCTTCTGAAACTACTTTTTTCAAATTTTCCTTAGAATCCTCTTTTAAGCCCCTAATTCTCACAGCAAACTCCATCTCATGGTACTGGACCATGGTTAAATCATCGTCAATCTTATCCATCACAGTTTCAGCATCCGTCATTTTAGCATCTAGTCTGATGTTATTTTGACTAAGTTCCTCTACTCTCTCGTCCAAGCGCTCAATGCAAACGGCCATGCCTTGAAATGCAAGTAAGATGTCTGCCCTCATTTCTGTTAGCTTCTCATCCATAAGTTCTGTAAGCTTCTCATCCATAAGTTCAACTAATTGTTGAGATTGCTTTTTCATAGCCTCTTGCAAAACATCCTGCAAATCTTTTATTGTCAAAGTTGGTGCAGGTGCAGGTACAGGGGGAGGGGGCATTAAAGCTTGTAACGAAGATTGCTGCACCGGGGAAGCCCCCGCTAGAAAATTTAGACGATTTGGCAGCCATTTTCACCCACTCAATTCTATTGCGCACTTTCACTTTTTAAAAATCTCAACAAAGTCCACTGAGTTAAAGATCATATACTTGCTCTGACATGATTCTCCTGTACAGCTCTGCCTGCATCCAAGCAATCCAAAGTTCACTCTCGCTGGCAGGGATGGTTGCTGCGCCCTGCTCTGCTCCAAAGCCCTGGAGCAGAGGCGTCCCGAGGTCCGGAGCAAACTCAGGCTTCGGGGGGGCTCAATCCTTCAACCACCAGCGTTTCAACTCTGGCGGTCTGGGAGAGCTCTACCCCTGCCTGGGCGCTCACCCCCTCCTCTTCTCCTGAGGAGCGGGCTTCCAAGCCGTCAAAACAGCTGATCGGCACTGTTTTTGGCTGTTCTACGGAACAACGGGGCTGACAGCCTAAATGGCTGCCGGCGGCGGAGTCTTGCCACCCGGAAGTCCAAGGCTGTTTTCCACTCATCCCCCTCCTTTATTCTCACCCGGTAATATGCTTCTCTCAGGTCTAACTTGGTGAAGACACTCCCCTTTGCCAGGTGGTTTATTAGGTCTTTCAGGACGGGAAGAGGGTATTTTATTTTCCACACTCAGCGCGCTTAGACCCTTATAGTCCATGCAGAGATGAAGAGACCTATTTTTTTTTCTTTGAACAACACATCAGCTCCCACAGTAGACTTGGCCCATTTAATGAATCCCCTCGCTAGGTTTGTATCCACATATCGCTGCATCTCCTCCATTTCAAGGGGGAACATAGTGTACATTCTTGGCCCCCGGCAACAGTTCTATGGAACAATCATTGGGCCAGTGAGAAGGCAAGGTTTCGCATTCTTTCTCACTAAATGCCTCCGATAGGTCCCAGTACTCACTAGGGATGAGCCGCTCGCCTGGTGGCAGTGAGGCAGCCATGTGCGCTCACTCATTGAATGGGCTAAAATTCCCTGTAACATCTGTTGAAGCAATGGGGGGATCGGGCCCTATGGATAGTCTCAGAGTTCTCAATCCTTTCTCCCACCAGATAAACGGTTTCCATTTGTCCAACCAGGCTAATCCTAGAATCGCAGCCTCCGTCATTTTTGGAGCCACCAGGAAGTGAATAAATTCCCAGTGCTCACCTATTTCTAGGTGTAGGGGCTCCGTTAATTGCGTGACTAAAGTCCCTCCCATCAGGGAGCCATCACCTTGCTCAAACCTCACAGGTTTGGACAGCAGGTTTGCTCGTATGCCCAGTTTCATGGCAAATGGTAAGCTAATGATGCATCGGGAGCATCCAGAATCAATTAGCACCTTTACCTGCGTACCCGATTTAGGGATTATGAGCTTGGCTTGTAGCGAGAAAGGTGGGATGTGTCTGCTCACCATCGGGTCGTTCTCTCCTTCATCGTCACTGTCAAAAGAGGGTAGAACCAGGGTGGGTTCAGCTTGAGTTCCAGCATTCTCCTTCATGGGGGATGTGACCTGGGCAACAGGTTCCTGTGTCATCCAGTTGGATTTTTCTCCCATTAGCTGCTGAGCAGGTTTCTTTCTCACTACTGGTCCTGGTCTGTTTTGCTGTTGGGGGAACGGCACTGGGCATTTTGCAAGTTCAGGTCCTGATGCTGCCACCCTTGCTGTTATTGTCCTCCCACCAGCTTCTGATCTCCAGGCCTCTGCACCACCCCCAGGTGTTGCAAGGCCTCTATTAGCTGCGGCAAGCTCAGAGGTTGTTGGTCTTTCACTAGTGGGGGTTCCCCAACCTCCCATTGCTGCAGGGGCCCCTGGCTGGGGTCCTCTGTCTGTGTGTGTCTGGAGGGCCTGGCAGGGGACTCCTGGGACTGGCAGGAAGTCTGGTCTGCAGACAGGATTTTCCACTGACCCAGATTCTCAGTGGTAGATGGTCTGGCAGCTCTCCATCATTCTGCTCTTCGGGGCTCCAGCAGTACAGTCTCACGGCCTGTGTAGTCTCCACTGGAGTGTTTCCAGCCTGACGACCAACTAACCCGTGTACTTGAGCCTTGATAGCCTTATCTAACCCAGGCCACCATAGGTAGCTTCATGCCAATGCTTTCATCCGGACTATGCCCAGATGTCCCTCATTCAAAGAGTGAAGTACCTTGGGTACAATGACCTTGCTCCCCCATAAAATGCAACCCTTGTGAGCTGAAAGCTCCTGTCTATGTGTGAAGTAGCTCTGGAACTCGGGTCCAGGACTGTTTTCAAGCCACCCTGTGTGAATCTGGGACAACACCCTGCTTAAAACCTTGTCTGCAGCAGTTTCTGCAGCCACACCCCCAGCATGGAGAGGAAAGTCAGGCAAATCCTGAATGGACAGAATGTGAACTGCAGGAGTCTGATCTGGCTCGATTTGTGGCAATGGCAACCAGCTAAGGCTGTCTGTGTGGCCCATGTCTTTGCTGGGTTTGTGAATCAGCCTGAAGCTGTAGGCTGACAAGAAGATGGACCATCTTAACATCCTATCTGTAGTAAATAACCCCAACAGTAGCTTATGGTCAGTGAACACCATGAATTCCCTGCCATACAAGTAATCATGGAATTTCTTCACCCCGGCCACAATGGCCAAGGCCTCTTTGTCAATTTGCACGTAATTGCGCTCAGCAGAGGACAATGTCCTTGAGTAATAGGCAATTGGGATTTGAGTCCTATCACTTTCCAAATGACTTAAAACAGCCCCTACCCCATAAGGGGATGCAGCACATGCAAGGCATACAGGCAATGACTCTTTAAAGTGAGTGAGTACTGAATTGGAGGACAGTAGTGATTTAATGCCTTTAAATTATTTCCATGGAATGTTTTTGTCTAAGAGCCAGTGTAACGGCTCTTCCACTGCAGCCTTGTTAGGAAGGAATGCATGGTAAAAATTAAGGAGACCCAGGAATGCTTGAAGCTCTTCTTTTGACCTAGGGCTAGGTGCCATCTGAATGGCCTTCAGCTTGGACTCAGCAGGGTGGATGCCTTCAGCATCAATATGGAAACCCAGGAACTCAGTAGAGGGGACCCCAATGCTACATTTATTCTTTTTAATTTTAAGGCCCGCTTCATGGAACCGTTGAAGGATGGCCTTGAGCCTCCTTGCAAGCACCTCAGTGGACTCACCGGTGATGAGCACAATGTCAAAGTAGGGGCAGACCACCAGAATACCCTTGAATGTACGCTCTATAATGTCATGGTTTTGATGAATAAGACAAATCAAACAAATTGCAGGCATATTATTTATCAAAAAGTCTTAGTAATGAAACGAAACATCAGCACTCATAGAGGGATGCCAGCATTGACATCCGGCACCCCTTACAAAAAGAACAGATCCTGTAATGTAAACAAACACAAGTTAAGAGCTGACTTTTGGTTTGTTGGGGTGTTTCTCATAAAACATTTTGATATGTTTGTCAGCTTTCACATCGCTAGATTTCATCCAAATGGCATCCCTTCCATTGTACTAGGTACTGTAATTTTCCCTTAAAGATTCTAGAGTCAAGGATACATTTCACTTCATAATGGGTGTGACCCACTACTATGAGGGGTCCAGGAGCTTTCTTAGGGGGAAGTCTTAAAGTGGAGGCTCAAAAAGGTTTCAGTAAGCTGCAATGGAACACCGGGTGAAGTTTTCCCAAAAGTCTGGGGAGTTTCAATTTTACTGTGACCGGGTTTCTCCAAACTTTTGCTGTGAACTGCACCCCTCTGTCTGAAATTATTCGCTTAGGGGCACCATGTGGTCAATAGATATGTTTTAGGAACAACTTAGTCAGGTGTTGAGCCGATGGAAGTCCTTTGCAGGCGATAAAGTGAGCCTGTTTTGAAAATAGGTCTTTCACAGTCCAAATGACAGTATTTCCTCTACTGTTGGATAGGTCTACTATAAAGTCCATAGCTATATCTTCCCATGGTTGAGAAGGTTCGGCCACCGGTTGCAGTAACCCAGGATTTTTTCCTGGGATTCTTTTCATGGTGGCACAGACAGTACAGCTCTTGACATAGTTTTCCACATCTCGTTTTAGTCCCAGCCACCAAAATTGCCGGTGAGTGAGATGTAGAGTTTTTAAATATCCGAAGTGTCCAGCCTGTTTTACATCATGGCTATGTCTGAGACCATTGAGATGAAAGGTTTCAGGTAGATACAATTTCCCCCCCATGTATGCCAAAAAAACCCTACGTGTTAGGGAGGTTTGATTATCTTTGAACCATTTATCGGTAAGGAGCTCTCTTTTCATCTTCTTCACTCCGGGATCATCAGGATTAGGGGTTCTGTGAGGTGTGAGATGTGGAGCAGGTTGTGAACTGGGGATAATTGCCTCAGAGACCTCTTTGCGTTCACTTTTGTACTGTGGCAGTCAGGATACAGATCAGCTAGCACGTTTTTTTTCCCCTGTATGTACTTTAAAGTAAAGTTAAAATGGTTAAAGTACTGTGTCCATCGCACTTGCTTTGGGGATAATTTGCAGGGAGTTTTTAGTGCCTCTAAATTTTTGGAATCTTTCTATACTTCAAAAGGCACCTTGCTCCCTTCTAAATAGTGTCTCCAGTTTAATACCCCCACATAATTGTGAAGGCCTCTTTCTCCCAGACTGTCCAGTTCCTTTCGCCTTCCATGAATTTCTTAGAGGTGTAGGCACGAGGTTGTAGGAGTCCACTTTTATTCTTTTGTAGTAATACAGCTCTGACTGCCACGTTGCTGGCATCTGTTCCCCGGGACAGGTGTGCTTTAGAACTGGTTCAGCCGCAAATAGTCTTTTTAAATTCTCAAAAACTTTCTGACAACTCATAGTCCATGCTAGTGGCTGGCCAGGTCGTGGTTTTCCCCCTCCCTTGCCCGTTTTGAACAACACAGGGGCTTCCACAGTAGACTTGGCCCATTCAATGAATCCCCTCGCTAGGTTTGTATCCACATATTGCTGCATCTTCTCCATTTCAAGGGGGGATATAGCGTACATTCTTGGTCGGGGGAGTTTTTCTCCTGGTAACAGTTCAATGGTACAATCATTGGGTTGGTGAGGAAGCAAGGTATTGCATTCTTTCTCACTAAACGCCTCCGCTAGATCCTGGTACTTGCTGGATATGAGTGGTTCGCCAGTGGCCGTAAGGCAGCCATGTGCACTTGCTCATTGGGTGGGCTAAAATCTCCTGTAACATCTGTTGAATCAATGGGGGGATTGGGCCCTATGGGTAATCTCACAGTTCTCATTCCTTTTTCCCACCAGATAAATGGCTTCCATTTGTCTAGCCAGGCTAGTCCTAGAATCACAGTCTCAGACATCTTTGGAGCTACCAGGAAGCGAATAAACTCTCAGTGCTTGTCTATTTCCAGGCATAAGGGCTCCGTTAATTGCGTGACTAAAGTCCCTCCCATTAGGGAGCCATCGGCTTGCTCAAACCTCACAGGTTTGGAGATCGGCATGGCCTGTATGCCCAGTCTCAAGGCACATGACAGGCTAATGATGTATCTGGAGTAACCAGTATTGACTAGCACTTTCAGGTCTACTTGTGCCCCTGATTTATGGATTATGAGTTTAGCAGGCAATAAAAAGGGTAGGATATGTTGACTAACCATCGGGTCATTCTCCCCTTCATCATCGCTGTTGAAAGAGGGTAGAACTGGGTTGGATCCAGTCTGAGTTCCAGCATCCTCCCGTGTGGGGGATGTGACCTGGACAACAGGTTCCTATGTCATCTGGTTGGATTTCTCTCCCTTTAGCCACTGTGCAGGTTTCTTTCTCACTGCTGGTCCTGGTTTGTTCTGCTGTTGGGGAAAGGGGGCTGGGCATTTCGCTGCTCAATGTCCCTGCTGTCTGCATCGGAAACACTTAATTGCGGGTTTACAGGTGGCTTGGGTCTTTCAGCCCTCACAGTAGTTAGAGATCTTTGTGGGTATGAATGCCATTCAGGTTGTTCTGACCCTGGCTCGGGTTCAGGTAGGAGAGGCTTCTTATAGTGGGTTAGCTGAACATCTAATTTCACCGCTGCCTGGTACCATTCATGTAGTTGGTCAGGCACAGCCCGGTAGATACATGCCAGAGAAAGATAGTCATCTAATCCTTCTCTAAAAAGATGAATTATGGATTGCTCAGGCCAGCTTGCTTTATCTTATGGATTTGCTCTTCCGCTCTGAGGGTGACGGATGGGCCTTTCACTTGTGGGGGCTTCCCAACCTCCCATTGCTGCAGAGGCCCCAGGCTGGGGTCCTTTGTCTCTATGGGTCTGGAGGACTTGGCAGGGGCCTCCTGGGTCTGGCAGGTAGTCTGATCTGCAGAAAGGATTTTCCACTCACCCAGATTCTTAGAGGCTGAAGGGCTGACACCTCCTCCCCATTCTGCTTCTGGGGCCTCTTGTTGCAAGTATTCTGTACTGGAGTGGTTCCAACTTGATGACGAGATAAGCCCAGTTCTCTGCTGAAGTTTGGAGATTGGCTCAAATTCATCTTCCCACAGAAAACTATTTATTATTTCCTCTTCAGAAGTTTCCCCAGCAATCAGGCCTCTTTCCATCTTGAGGATTCTTCCCTGAATCTTTGCCAGCTTATCTCTCCTATCAGAGACAGCGGTGGGAGTTCAGGACCCCACTTTTAAAGAAAGCATATTCTGGCATGATGTTATGGTTCCGATGAATAAGAGAAATCAAACAAATTGCAGGCATATTATTTATCTAAAAAGTCTTATTAATGAAACAAAACATTGGCACTCATGGAGGGATGCCAGAATCTGAAATCTCCTCCTCCCAAACCCATCATACACACTCAATCCCTGCCCTTATCTACACATCATAAATCACATTATCCAATTAGTTTTATATATTTATTTTTTTATTTATTTTTATTACATTTATATCCCGCCCTTCTCCAAAGACTCAGGGTGGCTTACAAGCTTAGCAGTAGCCTTCATTCTATGTATATGCCTGCTTGTTAGGGCTTTCACACACACCCCAAGCGGCATTATTACAAAGTCAGCTTATTGCCCCCAACAATCTGGGTCCTCATTTTACCTACCTCGGAAGGATGGAAGGCTGAGTCAATATATGAGGGTTCACTTCCCGTTCTGTATGCGGCTTTATGCAATCTTATCACAACTTCCGGGTGATTCCTCCCTCCCAAATGAAGCAATTAAAATAACAGGCTGTCTCTTATATTGTCAATGCAAAAACATGTCAATGTTTGCAGCATTGACACATAACATCTTGAAATATTCCAGGGGCTACACTAACCCTGAATTGGAGGCACTTTACTTTAAAAGGCCCCCTGTGCATTACAATGGTTTATGCAGCGGCTGTAGCTTCATCCACAGGTAGCTGCTGATAAGCCTGTGCCAAATCTAATTTTGCAAAAACCGTACCCCCTTGCAGTGATGCCAAGATGTGGCTAACTACTGGCACCAGGTAAGTGCCTGATTAATGCACTTGTAATCAGTGCAAATCCTGACCTCCCCATTGGCCTTAAGTGACGTGACAATTGGGGTTTCCTATTCACCCCCATCTATGGGCTTTTGTACCCCCTGTTCAACTAGCTTATCCAGGTCAGCATCTATTTTATGTTTAAGTGCAAATGGCACTCTGCAGGGTTTGATCCTGATAGGTATTATGGCAGGATCAAGTTTAAAGGCTATCGGAGCGCCCTTGTACATTCCAAGTCCTTGCATATTGGTGCCAAGTTCGCCGTTTGTGTCTGGTGGATCCCGGTGACCTGGATGCCCAGAGCATCAAACCAATCAAACCCTCTTAGGCTCGTTTGCTGACCCTCCACTACAATAACCTCCAGAGGCCCTGAAAACCCCTTGAACTTGACGGCCAGTGTGGCCTCGCCCTTGATGGTGACTCAAGAGTTCTGGAAGACAGTCAAGATAATGTCGGATGGCCTAAGCCTTGTCCACCTCTTGCTACGGTTGCAGACGAAATGGAAGGTTTCGAGTGAAATGATGGACACTGCTGACCCAGTGTCCAGTTCCATCCTGCAAGGGATGCCTTGCAGCTCGACCTGAAGTCAAAGTTTGGGGTTAAGAGGGCGGTGAGCTCCCGTGCGGCAAACGCTCCGATGGCTGGAGCAAAACCCTACACTAAACTGCCCCGGGGCACCGGTACCTCTCCTGATCATAATGTCCGATTAGCAGTCCCTATGTCGACGTCTACAGACTGAAGCAATGTGGCCGGTCTTCCCACAGGCCCGACATGTGGCCGTCCGGAACCTGCAGTCCATGCGTTGGTGGCGGCCACCACAACCCGGACACCAAAGAAAGGGAACTGCCTTGTAAGAAGTTCTTTGTTGTTGGTCGTTGTGTCATTGAAGCTTGTCCACTTTGTGGTTGTAATCGATGTCTTCTGTGAGTTCGGCATCCTCGTGGTGGACAGCCTCCTCGTGCTGAGTGCTTTTGGTGGCCCACATGGCTTTCACAGCCCACCGGCGGCCACGTCCACCATGATCTCTTTCAAGGCTTCCTGGAGCAAGAGAGTCTCTTTGGCAAAGAGTTTCTGCTGCATCTCTCTGCTCCAAAGTCCACAGATGAGTCAGTCTCGAAGCCTCTCTTCTAAATCAGAAAATTGGCACAGATGTGAAGCTTGTCTCAATGCCACGATGAATTCCATTGCTGTTTCACCCGGCTGCTGAACTCTGTTCAAAGGTGTGCCTCCAAGCTATTACCAATAACTTGGGCTGGAAATGGTCGCTGAACCATTTCTTCAGGTCCGTGTACATTATGGACTCCAGCTGTGCCAGTGAGACCAAGTTCTCTGCAACATCGAAGGTTGCAGGCCTGCAGACACACAGGAGCATTGTGGCCTTCAGGCCGTCTTCAGCAGTTGGCACGGAGGTAGTTTTTGACCCTCAAGATGTACAATGCCCATCTCTCCAGGTGAGTGACATCAAATTCCTCAAGCTTTCTGACCTTCACCATCTCAGGAAGTCTTTGCGACTTGGGTTTCTGTTCTTCCTTGTCCTGTTTCTTCATAGGCCCTGGGACTGGTCCGCAGGGCTGGTGGTCACTGTGGCTGTGCTAGGCCAACTGAGGGAGAGGGAACGTGTTCCCTGCCAGGCACTTTGGCTGGCTTCACCCCCTAGTGACTTTCAGCTCTTCTGAAGAAGCAGGATCCCACCTTCTTCGCTAGTGTTGTGTTCTGGGTTCTTTGTTGCAAGCAGGAGATGAAGCGAGAGAGTTCAGGCAGGAACATGCTTTATTGAATGCAGGAACTGAACTGTTAATCAAGGCTTCTACACAGCTATTTATACTGCTGACCACTAGGCAGTGGCCAATAGATTTGAATACATACATTACATTACATTACACCTCCCTTATTTCTCTGATAGATATTTCCACTGGGTTTCCCTGGATATTGGGATTTGGAATGTTTCCCTCTACAGCCATGGCTTGTGGATTATATGGAGGGGGTGGATTGTCCAAGGGGTCCCACTGGGTTTTCATACAATCCCCCTCCTCCTCTTCCTTCTTTTTCTCTCTAACCACAAGTATACTGTCTGGGATCTAACAGGCAGCATACTCTGATTCTTCAGCTATTTATTTTTATTTAGCGTATGGCTGGTCACACACAATATTAAAAGCACTTCATATTTAAGAAGCAATTATAAAACCTAAGAGGAAAACAGAAGTAACATTTCAGAGTTTAATGTCGAGTTTGGAAATCCAGTCAGTAGCTGCCATTGTTATGCAGAGGAAGTCCTTGAAATCTTTAGGATATTTTCTATTAGTGCATTCCCTCACTATATGTTGGATAGTTTGTCGGGGAGCCCCGCAATCAAATTGTGCTGAAGATGTCTTTCCCCATTTATACAAAGAGTCGGTGCACACCCCATGAGTTGTTTTAATTCTGTTGTATGACACCCATATGTGTCGGGGTAGATTAAATCCTGGAGGTAAACTATTAGGATCAATATGCTCAGAAATATCTTGGGAGGTATAGCTACTCCACACTTCCATCCACTTTTGTATAATGTTCTGATGTTCGGCCAGCGGCTTAAGCGCTGTGAGGAGTGGTGGATTTCTTGACTTTAATCGACATCTTAAGAGATCAGAGGTGTATTAATGAATGGGTAGGGAGGATTTTAACAAGATCTTACTATACTCCCGAGTGAGAGCTTGTTGTCGTAATTATGGGGGGAGTATGTGGCTAAAAACTGGTAGCCAGTGAATAGGTGTAGATTTTATGCACCCAGTAATTAATCTCATCGTATGGTTGAGTTGAACATTGACAAGCCTAGTATGTGAGCTGTTTATCCATACAGGTGCACAATAGTCCCCTACAGAGTAGCAAAGCCCAAGGGCTGTGCATCGAAGAGTTGGGGCTGAAGCTCCCCAAGTTGTTCCGCATAGTTTTTGCAGAATGTTGTTTCTGCTGTTAACCTTGGCAGCCAAATTCTGAATATGTTTTTTAAAAGGCAGAGTCCTGTCTAAGATAACCCCCAGGTATTTTGGTGTTGCCTCATATGGGAACAATTTATTATTTAGGTATACATTGAGTTCTCTTTTTGCCAGTTTATTATTAAGGTGGAAACATGATGTGACTGTTTTACTTACGCTTGGGATTAGCCTCCATTTGTGGAAGTATGTACTCAGAGTTGTAAGGTCGGCTGTAAGTACACCTTCTGTAACTTCGATGTCCTTATGGGTATATGCTAATGCCAGATCATCAGCATAAGAGAACTTTGTTGCTAGTGTGGATGGTATATCGGAAATATATAAGTTGAATAGAGATGGGGCCAGTACAGAGCCCTGGGGCAGTCCATTATTCAGGTGTCTTTAATTTTATCACCCATAATGACTTGAAAGGTCCTTGCTGAGAGCATGTTATTTATTAGGTGGCCCATGGTCCTACCCACTTCATGGATTACTGCTTTGTCGTGGCGAAGGGGCTTGCATAATTCAATGAAGCTATGAGCTATGCCATGCAGGGCCACCCAAGACGGACAGGTCATAGCAGAGAGTTCTGATAAAACGTGATCCACTGGAGAAGGAAATGGAAACCCACTTCAGTATCTTTGCCATGAAAACCCTATGGACAGTACCAAAAAGGCAAAATGATATGATGCTGGAAGATGAGCCCCTCAGGTCGGAAGGCGTCCAATATGCTACTGGGGAAGAGCAGAGGACTAGTACTAGTAGCGCCAGAAAGAATGAAGCGACTGGGCCAAAGATGAAAGGACGCTCAGCTGTGGATGTGTCTGGTAGTGAAAGGAAAGTCCGATGCTGAAGATTTTTTCTCCATAGGAACCTGGAATGTAAGATCCATGAATCAAGGCAAACTGGACATGGTCAAACAAGAGATGACAAGACTGAACATCGACATCTTAGGTATCAGCGAACTAAAATGGACAGGAATGGGTGAATTTAATTCAGATGACCATCAGGTATACTACTGCGGGCAAGAATCCCTCAGAAGAAATGGAGTAGCCTTCATAGTCAATAAAAGAGTAGGAAAAGCAATACTGGGATACAATCCTCAAAATGATAGAATGATCTCAGTTCAAATCCAAGGCAAACCACACAATATCACAGTAGTCCAAGTCTATGCCCCAACCACCGGTGATGAAGAGGATGAAATTAACCAGTTCTATGAAGCCCTACAGCTATCTAACTAACACCAAAAGATGATGTCCTTATCTTCATGGGGGATTGGAATGCTAAAGTAGGAAGCCAAAAGATAAGCGGAATAACAGGCAAGTTTGGCCTTGGAGTACAAAATGAAGCAGGGCACAGGCTGATAGAATTTTGTCAAGAGAATACGATGGTCATAGGAAACACTTTTTTCCAACAACCCAAGAGATGGCTCTACACATGGACATCACCAGACGGTCAACACAGAAATCAGATTGACTATGTGCTCTGCAGCCAAAGATGGAGAAGCTCTATAGAGTCAGTAAAAACAAGATCAGGAGCTGACTGTGGCTTAGACCAGGAGCTTCTCCTTGCAAAGTTTAGGCTTAAACTGAAGAAAGTAGGAAAAAGCACTAGGCCACTCAGGTATGAATTAAATCATATCCCTGTTGAATATACAGTAGAGATGACAAATAGATTTAAGGAATTAGATCTGATAGACAGAGTGCCTGAAGAACTATGGACAGAGGTTCGCAACATTGTAAAACAGGTAGCAACCAAAACCATCCCAAAGAAAAAGAAATGCAAGAAAGCAAAATGGCTGTCTGAGGAAGCTTTGCAAATAGCTGAGGAAAGGAGGGAAGCGAAAGGCAAGGGAGAAAAAGAAAGATACGCCCAATTGAATGCAGAATTCAAGAGAATAGCTAGAAGAGATAAGAATGCCTTCTTAAATGAACAGTGCAAAGAAATAAAAGAAAACAATAGGACCAGAGATCTTTTCAAGAAAATTAGAGAGATGAAGGAAACGTTTAATGCAAAAATGGACATGATAAAGGACCAAAACGGCAGGGACCTAACAGAGGCAGAAGAGATTAAGAAGAGGTGGGAAAATTACACAGAAGAACTATAAAAGAATGAGCTTAACGTCCCTGATAATCACAATGAGGTGGTCACAGACCTCGAGCCAGACATCCTAGAATGTGCAGTGAAGTGGGCCTTAGAAAAGCTGAGCAACAACAAAGCTAGTGGAGGTGACAGTATTCCAGCTGAGCTATTCAAAATCTTAAAAGATGATGCAGTAAAAGTGCTACACTCAATTTGCCAGCAAATTTGGAAAACTCAACATTGGCCACAGGATTGGAAAAGATCAGTTTACATTCCAATTCCAAAGAAAGGCAGTGCCAAAGAATGTTCAAACTATCGCACCATTGCACTCATTTCTCATGCTAGTAAAGTTATGCTTAAAATCCTACAAGCTAGACTCCAGCAGTATGTGGATCGAGAACTACCAAAAGTACAGGCAGGATTTCGAAGAGGCAGAGGAACTAGCGATCAAATTGCCAACATACCCTGGATCATGGAGAAAGCTAGAGAGTTCCAGAAAAACATCTACTTCTGCTTCATTGACTATGCTAAAGCCTTTGATTGTGTGGATCATAACAAACTGTGGCAAGTCCTTAAAGAGATGGGCATACCAGACCATCTTATTTGTCTCTTGAGAAACCTATATGTGGGCCAAGAAGCAACAGTGCGAAGTGGACACGGAACCACTGATTGGTTCAAAATGGGGAAAGGAGTCTGGCAAGGCTGTATACTGTCGCCCTGCCTATTTAATTTATATGCAGAGCACATCATGAGAAAGGCAGGGCTAGATGAATCAAAAGTTGTAATTAAGATTACTGGAAGAAATATCAACAACCTAAGATATACAGATGATACCACTCTAATGGCAGAAAGTGAAGAAGAACTAAAGAGCCTCTTGTTGCGGGTGAAGAAGGAGAGTGCAAAAGTTGGGTTGAAACTAAACATTAAGAAAACTAAGATCATGGCATCCGGCCCTCTCAATTCCTGGCAAATAGATGGGGAAGAAATGGAGGTAGTGGCAGATTTTATTTTCCTGGGCTCCAAGATCACTGCAGATGGGGACTGTAGCCAAGAAATTAAAAGATGCTTGCTCCTCGGGAGGAAAGCCATGACAAATCTAAACAGCACACTAAAAAGCAGAGACATCACCCTGTCAACAAAAGTGCGTATAGTCAAGGCTATGGTCTTCCCAGTTGCAATGTATGGCAGTGAAAGTTGGACCATAAGAAAGGCTGAGCGCCAAAGAATTGAGGCCTTTGAACTCTGGTGCTGGAGAAGACTCCTGCGAGTCCCTTGGACTGCAAGGCGATCAAACTGGTCAGTCCTAGAGGAGATGAACCCTGACTGCTCTTTAGAAGGCCAGATCCTGAAGTTGAAACTCAAATACTTTGGCCACCTAATGAGAAGGAAGGACTCACTGGAGAAGAGCCTAATGCTGGGAAAGGTTGAGGGCAAGAGAAGAAGGGGATGACAGAGAATGAGGTGGCTGGATGGAGTCACTGAAGCAGTAGGCATGAGCTTAAATGGACTCCAGAAGATGGTAGAGGACAGGAAGGCCTGGAGGAACATTGTCCATAGGGTTGCAATGGGTTGGACACGACTTCGCAGCTAACAACAACAACATGGTCCTACAAGGGACAGCGTGGAGGAATTTATTTAGTAGTCCATCCCTCCACACTGTATCGTATGCTGCTGTGAGATCCACAAATAGAACAGATTTTTTCAATTTATTCTGGTAGCTGCTTTCAGTGTGGCTAGTAAGACTAAGGACTTGATTAGCACAGCTCCGATAAGATCTGTTCAATCAGTATTTGTTTATTAATTTTCTGTCCAATTCTGTTAAGAATCAACCTTTCAAGTAGTTTATAACAAACACTTAACAGAGCAATGGGGGTGATAGTTTTCTGGCTTGTTGCTTTCTTTCCCAGGTTTTAATATGCCGATTACCTTGGTTCTCTTAAATTCTGGAGGGAGCTTACTGGAAGTTAGGATATCTGTGTAGAATTTTGCTAGCCATTCCCTTGTGCAAGGCCCAGAGTGGATGATAAATTCAGGCATTACTCCATCAAAACCAGGAGATTTTCCAGCTTTGACATTCTTCAGGGCAGTATCTATTTCAGCCACCTGGAAGGGTCGAGCATATTCCTGGCTAGGCGAGCACAAAATTTTTAAGTGCTTTAGTTCTCTTTTCACTAATTTAGTATATTTCTTATCATGGGGTACTCTAGTTAAGTTGACAATTTGAGTTGCTATTTGATCTGGAGTAACCTCTTGGTGTTTACGTTGAGCTGGTTGGCCTCCTCCCAGTTTTTTCAGTAGGCTCCATGCCTTCCTGCTTGAGTGTTTAAAGTCTAATCCAGACGTAGTTTGCTCCCATTTCTGCCTGTGCGCCAGGTCAAGTTTATGAAGAAGTTCATCGGCTATCTCAGTATCACCATTCTCTAGATGTTTTTGGTACAGGTTTTCGCAGGTTTCATTCCATGCTGGGATGTATTCCTTACAGAAGCCATGTGGGATGGATTTTTTAGCCAATGACATAATTGCTTCGACAAAGCGATAGTAGCTTTTACTAACTGTCGGGATACGTTCTATTATGTTCTCAAGATCCATCGTAAACTTTTCCCAGTTAGCCATCTTTAGGTTCCATCTTGGTCGGGTTATAGATCTGATAATAGGTATCTTTATTCCTGTCTTAATGATAATAGGTCTATGTTGGCTATGAGGAAAGGTTGGTAGCACTTGCTGAAGGCAGGTATAGGTTTGGTTTTATCTTGTGTAACAGAACATAAGTCTGGATTATACTCTTTCTTCCATGCAACTGATTTAAAAGTGCCTCGATCTTTAGCATCAAAAACTAAATATAGGTTGTTCTGCTCTGCTCATTCACAGAGGGTCTCGCTGTTAGTGTCATTAAACATATATCTCCATTGAGTATGATGGCTATTGAAATCTCCTAAATAGATGCCCGGGTGTGAAATCCTTCTGAGAACTGTATTAGGCCAAGAGATAGTAGGGGGTTTATAGATGTTCATGACTTGGGTATCTCCAATCTTAATTGTGATAGTGTAGATGTTATCCTCACTGCTTGTTTCCAATAAATGTGCGTTTTTAATGTTACTACACACATATGTTATCAGGCCATAAGTTTGATGAAAAATAGCGCCTAAGACGTCATATCCTTGAGGACTACTTGGAGGCTTCAGCTGGTGCAGAATGCAGCCGCGTGAGTTGTGTTGGGGGTATCCCGATACCCCCATGTTACACCTCTGCTCCGTGAGCTGCATTGGCTTCCAGTTGCCCTCCGGGTGAGATTCAAGGTGCTGGTGATGACCTATAAAGCCCTAAATGGCATGGGTCCAGATTACCTATGGGAGCACCTGCTGCCGGCGTCAACTTCCCTTCGTCCAGTGCGCTCCCACAGAGAGGGCCTCCTCAGGGTGCCGCCGGTCAGAGAATGTCGACTGGCGACCCCCAGGGGGAGGGCGTTCTCTGTGGGCGCGCCAGACCTTTGGAACCGCTTACCGGTTGAGCTCTGGATGGCTCCCGACCTTCGCTCCTTCCGCCGTGATCTAAAAACTTATTTATTTGAACAAGCCGGTCTGGTCTGATGGGTTTGGGGTTTTTAATATTGATTTTAATTAATTTTATTGTATCGGGCACAATATTTAATTTTTTTGTAACTTTTGTATATTGTATTTTTAATATTTATTGCCCTGTACACCGCCCTGAGTCCTTTGGGAGAAGGGCGGTATATAAATCAAATAAATAAATAAATAAATAAATAATAAATATCCAGATATTCTTCCTCTGCTTTTAAGCTGCTGTTCATTCTCAATGCGTGTTTCCTGGATCACAGCCAAATCGACATAATTTTCAAGTAGTAGTTTGGAAAGATGGTCACATTTTGATCTACTACTGCCTTCGATGTTAAGTTGGCATATACATATTGAACTTCCAATATTCCGATTCATTTTGGTATTGGTATTTATTTATTTTATTTTATTTTATTTTATTAGATTTATATACCGCCCTTTCCCGAAGGACTCGGGGCAGTTTACAGGGTATTTAAAAACCAAACGAATACAAAATACAAAAGTTAAAAAAAACAATTAAAAAAGATTAAATTATCCCTAAAAATAAAAACCCCAGTTAAAAAATCTCAACCTGGGCCGGAGAGCTCAAAGAGCCAGGTCTTCAGGTCCCGGCGGAATGAACGAAGGTCAGGGGCAGTCCTAAGCTCCACAGGCAGCTGGTTCCAGAGGGCAGGCTCATCCACAGAGAAGGCCCTCCCCCTGGGTGTTATCCGCTGGCAATCTTTTACCGGCGGCACCCTGAGAAGACCCTCCCTGTGTGAGCGCACTGGATGAAGGGAACTTGATGCTGGCAGCAGGTATTCCCTCAAATATCCTGGACCCAAGCCATTAAGGGCTTTATAGGTCATCACCAGCACCTTGAATCTCACCCGGAGGGCAACCAGAAGCCAATGCAGTTTGCGGAGTAGAGGTGTTACATGGGAGTATCAGGAAACCCCCATCACGACTCGCGCGGCCGCATTCTGCACCAGCTGAAGCCTCCGAGTGGTCCTCAAGGGCAGCCCCATGTAGAGAGCGTTGCAGTAGTCTAAACGGGAGGTCACGAGCGCATGAGTGACTGTGCATAGGGCATCTTGGTCCAGGTAGGGTCGCAACTGGCGCACCAGGCGAACCTGGGCAAAAGCCCCCCTGGTCACGGCTCCTATATGGTCTTCAAAATTGAGCCATGAATCCAGGAGGACGTCCAAGTTGCGAGCCCTATCAACGGGGGGTAACACCTCACCCCCCCATTGTTAGAGGTGGAATAATCTGGTTAACCCGAGATGCCGATATGCACAGCCACTCAGTCTTGGCAGGATTGAGACAAAGCCTGTTTCTCCCCATCCAGACCTGGACAGCCTCCAGGCAATGGGACATCATGGCGAGGGCATCACTGGGTTGGTTTGGGGTGGAGAAAAAAAGTTGGGTATCATCAGCGTACTGATGATACCCCACCACGAAACCACGAATGATCTCTCCCAGCGGCTTCATGTAGATGTTGAACAGGAGGGGCGAGAGAACCGACCCCAGGTATTTGTTATATCTGTTATGACTGCTATTTTTTTTTTAGTCCTTAGAAGGACTGTAGGACTGTAGAGTTGTGTGTGAAGCCAGGAGATCCTGATGGATGTCTGGCTGCCAGTCCGTCTGTTACTCATTTAGCACCACTCAGGAGGCATGTGTGGCTTAAGGATTGCCACAGACGCGAGTAACTTTGCCCCCCATTCTTCAGTTGTATGACTTTTATTGTTAACATATATGTTTAATGCTTGACATTAAACAAAACTTCAAAACTTTCATATTTTGGCCCAAGTACAGTAGTGCAGTGGTGGCGAACCTTTTAGAGACTGAGTGCCCAAACTGCCACCCAAAACCTACTTATGTATCGCCAGGTGCTAAGGTTGTGGCTATGGTGGGTGTGGCTATGGTGGTGATGGCAAACTGGCTGGGCATGGCCAGATCAATGTTGCTCCTGGGGAGGGATGCCTGTGGGGGATGGGCAGGGTTGGGGGAGATCCAGGGGGTCATTGGCAGTGTGACAATGGGCAGAAGGGCATCTTGCTCAGCTGATGGCTTGGGGGGGGAAGAGGGCAGCTACACCCCCTCCCAAACACTGCCATCTTATGAAAGCAGGATGTAAACTCCAAAAAGTGACAAAGCTTGGGGAGGGTCCTGAGCCCCACAGCTCTTCCAAGGGGGGAGGAGGAGGAGAGTGGGGAGGTTCTGTGCTGGGATCAGGGCTCCTCATGTCTTCCGCTGTCCACCTGCGCTCTTGTGCCACAGATGCCGTGGCTCTGCTTGCCTGGCAGGGTGGGGGGACGCTCGCGCTCGGGGATGCATGTGGGGCTGCTGCCTTGCTTGGCATGCCAGGGCTGGGCTATACTGAGTGCAGAGCCTCTTCTTCCCCCATAGACATCAGGAGCACCCACCCCACGTACCGCTCATCCCAGGGCAGCTGCTGCCATCCAGCATTCTCCAGCCAATCACCAGCTAGCTGGGCACACCAGGATGCCTCCCTTTGGGCTCCCTCAGCTTCTCCCCCCCTTCAGGCTGGGGCTAGTCAGATTTCCCCTGTGGGCAGTGCTGCGCCCATCCTCGGCCAGCCCTCCTCCTCCATCCTCCTCCTCCTGCAGGCAGACCACGGCTTACTGAGCCAGGCAGCACCTCTCCCTGAACACATCAGGTGAAGGAGCCAGGCAGTCATGGTTTTCTCTCTCCTCCAGTCTCTATCTCCCGAGGCCCAAGCTCGGTGCGCCTGGCTGGCCGGTGATGGCAGGAGAGCACAAGACGGTGGCAGCTTCCCCAGGATGAGGAGTGGGCACTTCCAATGTCCACAGGGGAAGAAGCAGTGAGGAGGGCCCATGCCCAGTCTAGCCCAACCACGGCACGGCATGGCATGGAAAGTGAGGCAGCAGCCCCACGTGCATCTGACCCAACCCTCTCAGAGCACCATTCTACTGCCGCCCTGACCCAACCCTTGCATAGTGCCCTTCTCCCACTGTTCTGACCCAACCCTTGCAGAGCCCTGACCTGGTTCCTTACCTCCACCCGGCTTGTTCCGTGGCCCCATGGGAGTGGCATTGGGCAGGAGGTGGCAAACAGCTGATTTCGGCATGATGTAGCTGTTTGCTGTCTCACGTTTTGCACCCAATGCTTCTTCAATGCGGCTCGGCCGAAAGCGGGCATGTAACAATTGGGGCAGGTCCCCCCCACCCGCCGCATGGATCGTGCTGCCGCAATTACCATTCCCCCCCACCTGCCACATGGATCGCACTGCTGGCGCTTGGAAAAGGCCTCTGCTGCCCAGATCTATGCCTGCAGAGTGATTTTGCGCCCCCCCCTCCATGGATGGATCGGTTGTGGAAGGGGCACAAAATCACTCTGCAGGCATAGATCCAGGAGGTAGAGATCTTTTCCAGGTCTCCGAAGCCCAGATCGGGCTGCTGGGGTGCCGCAAAATCACCCCGCAGCCATGGAACTGAGTTCCAGAGGCTTGGAAAAGGCCTCTGCTGCCCGGATTGGGCTGCTGGGGCACCGCAAAACTGCTCTGCAGGCATACCTGGACTCGCTCTAGCAGCTGCCTCCACCATCCAGCCCGGATCCATCCAGCTCTTGCAGCTGCTCCCTGACTCCCAGTGCAGAGAGAAAGAGAACAAGAGTGCAGGTGCACATGGAGAGATGGAGGGGAGCAGCTTGGCCTTGCCCTCTGGGGTGATGGCACACATGCCCACAGGTATGGCTCTGCGTGCCATCTGTGGCACATGTGCCATAGGTTTGCCGTCATGGCATTAGTGCCTTTAATAGTATTTCTTGGCCACTCAAAATAACAATGTTGAATCATTCTTTCTTTACTAAAAGTCCTGGTTTTACTGTTAATAGTCCCAGTCTAGATTTCAACATTGAGACAATAGTCTATATAGAGAAGTAAAAGAGTTTTAAAATTAGAGGATGTTACTTATGACTTAGGTACAGAAGATGTATGCCATCAGCAGTATTTACAGGAGCAAAATCTTTTTCATCTTTTGCATATAATAGTACAAATTGGCAGTGAACTAAATATTCTCTTGCACAATTTATATTTTGATCATGTTGTATCTAGACAAGTATAAAAGTTCAGTTCTAGTATTAAAGTCAAATTTTAGCTGAAAGATAATGAGAATAATAAAATTGTGTCATTAATATTTATATTCTTTCTTTTTATTCTCCAGAATAATAGTTCCTTGGTTTGGTGTCAGAATGACAAAAAATGTTCAAAGGTATGTGCTTGCCATAATTATTCATTTTGTGGTGGGGGGAGGGGGTGAATTTCTGTGTGGATTTCTATAATTTTTCTCAGTTTAGCACTACACTATTTATGTATTGTAACATTCTTGGAATTGTAGCAGTCACAACAAAAAGGTGCTTTACTTTTCATATATTAATTGCTAACAACTAATCATTACTTGTTGTTCATTGATAAGATTTTGTAATAGCAATTTACATTAATGATATAAAAACTACCTTTAACTTACATTGGCTTTGATAGCATATTTTAGCTATCAGAGAGACTTAAAAAAGATTAGTCATGGCTAAATTGAGCAAATCAATCCACATTCACCAAATATCCAACATCTCTGTCCAAGCATGAAATGCTTTGTAACATAAACAGGTCACTAGAATGTTCCTAATATTATTTATTCTACAAGCAGTGTCTTTCAAAGAAGGAACTTACCAACATGTTTCTCTAACATTCCAAGGTCTACTTTGATGCTGAATATTTATTTTATTAGTAATTTTATGTCCTCAGATCTTAATTTATTTGCAGATTTCATTTGGTCTTACTGGTACGTTCTGTGTGTGTTTTGACTTTTTGACCCTCTGAAGATTAGAATGTAAAATAAACTAATAACCATTTGATTCCACTAGAAAAGCATCTCACTATGATCCCTGAAGAGAAGCAACAGTGATTTATCAGCTTTAGAGGGTCAAAGAAGAATTATAGAATTTGGGCATTGACTGCTCTTTTCATTCACATACAATGTTGAGTACATTTATCCCTACTTTATAAGCCTTTCCAAAACCATTTGATCTATGTGTTGTCCCCAGTTCAGGTCTGAGTAACACACTCTTTTAATCTATATTTTTATTTTATTCAAAACAAGGTTAAAATACAAAATACAAAACTCCAAACCAAAAATCCCACAGAAAACAAACAAGAAAAAACCAGGCAAAAAACACAAAACGATTAAAACATTTTAAAAAGTTACATCAAAAACAATGACACACATACATATATTATTAAGTAACAAACTCTTGAAATCTCTGTTAGTGTTCATTATGTGAAATGAATTAAACAGTTCATTTTATTATTTCTCCCTTTTTCTGAGATTATCAACATTAGTTGTAGGATCTAATCACAAAAGCTTTTCAAATTTATTTTGATCTTACCTTAAATCTGATCTTTAAATGATTATTTATCTGTTGTATGTGTTAGTACTTTTAGTATACTTTCATTGGCCTTGGTATTAATTTTTCCATTTTCTATGTATTCTCTACATAGTCTAAGTAAATATACATTGAAATTAAAAACTATCTTTGAAGTTAAAAAATGAATGGAAAATAAATTAGAATTTAAATGGAAACCAAAGTTTTGATAAATTAATGCTTTATTACTTATTATGCCTCAACTTTTCAAATATGTTCTGTTTTGCAGAATATTGAGGACTCTTGTTGAACATTTTGCTGTTAGCTCTCATAGCTCAATCTTTTAAGAGCAAATGTATTGCTAGTAATTGGATGGATAATTGCTTGCTTAAATATTGGAAAAATTTGAAATAAAATTAATGAAATCTCAATTTAATGAATTGAGGGGAAGGTACTATTTATACTTCCCAAATGTCCATTACTTGCAAATTATATCAATTCAGCAATTTATATCACTTGTGCAATTCTGTCATTACAAATGGGAGTCTCTCTACAAGTGTCTATCGTAAAGCCACAAACATAGACCGTATCTTACACAATGACAACAATCATCCTACCGCCTATAAGATCAGCTGCATCTGTGCATTATTTAATAGAATTGACACCCACTGTACCACCTCAATGGCGAAGTCCAAGGAATGGGCACACCTTTACTGGGTATGCACACAGAATGGATATTCGATGGAGTTTGTCTGACGATGCAACCGGCGCTGCGAACTGCGACCCATGGAAGACGCAACTGAAACCTCAACTTGGATGATACTCCCATACATCAGTGGGGTATCAGAGGCAACTGGGTGCATACTATCTGCCCATGGGGTTAAGGTGGTACACAAACCTAACCAGACTTTACGAACAAAGTTGTGATCACCCAGGGCACAGCACAGAGGCAATACAGTCAGCTGGCAATTCAAACAGTTCTTTTATTGCTCCAATTTTTCCCCCAATGCTTCCACATTTGCTGGCAAGCCTCCAACAAAGGAACACACACTTCAGCCGACTCTGGCTGAAAGTAGGTTCAAACACAGTCTGATTAGCATAAGAAAGTACTCAAGGTCATAGAGATAACAAGGAAGAAAACATAAACTTAACAAGTCTGTTTGAATCCAAGCTTGCCTGAGCAGTTTTCAGAAGAGAGAATCCGAAATACAGTCTGAGGTCTTTAAACATTCAACAACATGGTCAGTCCAATAGTCATATTTTCCAGGTTTCCAAGCAGAAGTCACAGAACAAGAGATCAGCAACAATACATAACACTCCAATAGATTCACTACACAATAGATTCAGTGTTTGTTCCCAACAAATGCCCAACAAATGCCCCTCCCCATAGCATCTCCTTAAATCTCAATCTCCAGGTGTTCCTTGTGGAGAAGGGTGGGATGCTCTCCTCCCGAGCCTGCCTGTGTTGTTCCCTCCTTCTCTCCATTCTCCATGCTCTAGGATCAGGTCCTTGCTCATCTCCTGAACTCTGCCTCTCCTGTTCCTCCTGTTCCAATCCTGAAGGGCCCTGGCCTGCCTCGGCCTGCTCTTCCCCATATTCCTCTGAAGCCACAGACCCCTCTCCCTCGGCCTCCATAGGGTCCCATTCCAGTTCATTTTCCTCCGCAGATTCAGGCTCAGATGGAGGCATGACACTATCCCCCTCCTGCAGGACCCTTTCCCCCGGGACCATGCGGACTGGGACCTTGCGGGAACTGTGCATGAAAGTTGTGGACCAGATGAAGGGCCTGGATGTCAGCAGCATCAACCAACGTAGTCCTCTGGTCCATAGCCTTCCCATTCCACAAGATACTGAAACTGGCCCTGCAACCAACGGGGATCTCGAATACTGTCCACTTCAAACTCCATTTATCCATGGGGGTTACGGGTCCTGGCGGTGGTGAAGCCGGCCGATGTGGACAGTTAGCCACTACTGGAACTAGTAACGACCTAAAGAAAACT
>JAKJMR010000676.1:50024-97131 GCA_024449315.1 Daboia siamensis | reverse complement strand
AGCAAAATGCCACATGATTGATCACCACTTCGACTGGAAATGGCCCCAAGTAATGGTGATCAGTTTTTTTCGATGACCATGCTGTGAGCAGGTACTGTTCTGTTCCCCCTTCCTCAAGGTACAAACAGACATGATTCACAAGGGTTAATTCTTTATAAGGTACAGGTAAAGGTTCCCCCACACATGCGTGCTAGTTGTTTCCGACTCTAGGGGCCGGTGCTCATCTCCATTTCAAAGCCGAAGAGCCAGCGCTTGTCTAAGGACGTCTCCGTGGTCATGTGGCCAGCATGACTAGATGCCAAAGGCACATGGAATGCTGTTACCTTCCCACCGTAGTGGTCCCTATTTTTCTACTTGCATTTTTACGTGCTTTCGAACTGCTAGGTTGACAGAAGCTGGGACGAGTAACAGGTGCTCACTCTGCTATGCGGCACTCGGGATTCGACCTGCCAAACTGCCGACCTTCTGATCGACAAGCTCAGCGTCCTAACCCACTGAGCCACCGCGTCCCTTTAATTCTTTATACTACAATATAATTGCTATCCGCTAAAGCCTTGGCAGCAAGATACCCACAGTCAGCCAAAAATAAGCTAGTTATCTCAAATGTTCGCTGAAATGAGATAACTGCCAAACATTTAATCCAAGGAAGTCCAGGCAAGCAAACCAAAAGCAGAAGTGAATAAGCGTTGTCACGAATCCAGACCAGGGTTTCACACAAGTAGAAAAATACGATGGAGTTTCAAAGATGTGTTTGAATTATTGTTTGTCACAAAGTTCTGAGAGCAGCCACACCCTCTTTTGTACCTTGTGGGGTGTGGCTCAGTGACTCAACTAATCCCTGGCCCTCCTACTGTTCCTACACTACTGTAAACGCTTGGCCCTGTGTCTTTCTCAGGGGTGTAGCCATGATTCATCTTCGCTAGTCTGTATCTGCTGCAGCTGCTCGGGCTCATTCCTAGCCTGGCTAATTGCAGGCTGCTCCTGTTGGCCTTCAGATGGAGACAGAGGCTTTGCTAGAGAGGAGGCCCCCGGAGAGGGAGGCCTTGGCAGAAGGGAGGGTCCCAGAGGGAGGCCTTGCCAGTTCCTCCCCATCATCCTCAGAGTCCTCTTCCTTGGGTAGGACAGGCTCAGGGGTCAGGGCCACAACAGGTACCATGTGAAAAGCCAAACCTGATCACCCAGGGATAACTGAGGGACATCTCAACAATGATGATTGGCAAATTGTTTGTAATCCTCCTTGCCTTCCTCCAGCTGGTATCGAACTACTTGGTGCACAGCTTTCAGCTTTTGGAGGAACTTGCCCATGGCCGGAACTGGGAAGTCAGATGGAGCCAACAGGAAGAACCATGGATGGAAGCTGTTACTGGCAAAGAATGGCAACATACAGGTGGATGCATGCTGGGTGTTGTTATAGGCGAACTCTGCCACAGCCAGCAGCTCCACCCAATTGTCCTGTTGGGTGTTGCTGAAACAGCGGAGGTACTGTTCCAAGATGACATTCACCCTTTCTGTGCCCCTGTTAGTTTTGGGGTGACAGGCAGAGGACAGGTAGGCCTGTACCTGGAGTTCCATGAGTAAAGTCTGCCATAAACGTCCCATAAATTGCACACACACACCGATCTGTCACTACTCAAACCGGTAATCCATGCAGCCAAAACACATGGGCAATAAATAACTGGGCCATCATCCGTGCTGTAGGGAGACCCACAGACAGAATAAAATGGGCCATCTTAGTTAGCATGTCCACCACCAAGATGGTTGTGGCACCCTTTGATGTGGGCAACTTGGTAATAAAATCCAATGAGACTGCTACCCATGGTCTTTCTGGCGTGGGTAGTGGCTGCAAGAGACCAGGGGGTGCACCAGTAGCACCAGGCTTGTCAACAGATACTGCACGATGCCATATAACCTGACACCTCATGCCAGAATCATGACCACCAAAACATCCTGGAGATAAGGTGCAGTGTTTTGAAGACCCCGAAGTGACCCGCTGATGGACTATCATGACATTGTTTCAGGATGATGCCACGGATGGGTCCACCAGGAATGTAGATGCAGTCTCTGAAATGCAACAGATCATCCGTGTACATCCAAGGGGTCTTATTTCCCTCATGGCCAGCCAACTCACGACGTTGAGCCACCACAAACGTATCCTGCCGCTGCGCCTCACGAATCCTGATCCGTACATCCACGGGCTCCTCTGTGGCCACCAACCGTTCCAAAAGGACATTCTGGACATGATCTTGTCCTCCTTTTGGGTGAACACGGGCTTCTGGGACAGCACGTCTGCATGCTGGTTCTGCCCGCTAGGGACATACATCACCCGAAGGTCGAATCACGTGAAAAACAGTGACCATTGTACCTGTCACTGATTCAGCGTTCTGGCAGTCTATAGGTGCTCTAGATTCTGATGGTCAGTTCGAACCTCGACTTGGTGACGGGCCCTCTTTAAGTGGTGCCTCCATGTCTCAAAAGCAACTTTGACCGCCAACAGCTCCTTGTCCCATATAGTATAATTCTGTTTGGGTGCTGGCAGCTTCCGTGAATAATAGGCACATGGGAACAACGTACATGTGGGGGCATAGGTGTTGTGATTCACTGTCAGCCGATGCTCCAAGCAGCTGAGTCCGAGGAATCTGAAGAAGAGGAGGAGGAGGAGGGGTTTGGAGAGCCTTTGGTGTCTGAGGGAGGCTCTGATGCACTGCAGGACTCTCAGCCTGGCCCCCTCCAATCATGTTCCTCATGAAGCTCAGCTGTGTGAGGAGGAGGTGTTGGACTCAGAGGAGTCACAGCTGAATCTGTTCAGTGACGCTAGAAACAGAAGGCAGTCTAGCAGAGAAGACCAGAGAAAATCAATGAGACAACTCAGTGAAAAGAGGAGAAGGCACTGAGAAGCCATGCCTTGGGACTGATAATAAAAGTGGAATGTGAGGGCGTGCTAGTTGCTGAAGGCAACTGTTCGGAGACATTCAAAGAGACTTTGAAGACTTTATTATTTCAAACTGTAAATAAATTTGGGTTGGGTTTTTTTCAGCCTATTGATTGTTAAAAGGAAAAAGAGGTTGTCCCTGACAAACAAACAGGGCCGGTCGTAGGCTGGAACAGAACAGTTTGCCTTCAGCCTCCCACCCCTTACTATTATGGAGCAGCTACATGCTGAGAATGCCTAGCTCTCCCAGCAGCTCACTTTGTTGACAGCTCAGGTGGTTCAATTACAGGCACAGGTTCCTGCTGCTGCACCACCACCACCATCACCACCACCCAGGAGAAAATGCCACGTTGCGATGCCAGACAAATTTGATGGCAATCCAGAGATGTTTCCTGCTTTCCTGGGACAATGACATTTGTATATCAGCGCGAGAGCAGCTGATTTCCCCACTGACTGGGATAAGATGGAGTTAGTATTAAGCCTTCTCTCTGGTGCTGCATTGGGGCACATGCCTGCTAGCCCAACCTAGTCCATTGTTGGACAACTTTGTGGGGTTTTGTAATCATATGCGTCTGATGTATGAGGACCCCATAAAGACGCAGACTGCTACCCGATGCCAGAAAGCTCTGAGGCAAGGCCGACACCCCTACAGGGCTATATCAGCAATTTTCAGCTGCTTAGCCAGGATTCAGCCTGGAATGAGGCTGCACTCATGGACGTTTTCCAGGATGGATTGTCAGAGGAGATGTTGGATGAGCTGGCCCGTGTTGATATTCCCTCAAACCTCAATGGGCTGATCCATCTCTGTCTGTGGATCAACGCTCGGCTGCAGCAGCGAAGGAGTTGCCATGCCACCCCAGAGACCCCTGTGCCCCCTGTTCTGCATGAGACCCCAGTTCAGAGGGAGAAGCCAATGGAGCTAGATGCTGCCAGGCCTCGTCTATCGGTGGCAGAAATGAACAGGTGACGTTCAGGGAGGTTGTGTTTTTACTGTGGGGACCCTGGGCATTTGGCCGCCTTCTTCCCCAAGAAGCAATGATGGGCGTCAGTGACTGAGTCTGCCCTGAGAAAGTCCCCTATTTCTCTGTTGGGAAACACCACGAGCCCAATATAAAAGGTGTGTTAGGTCGGTGTCCCACAACATTGAGCAATGTCTTTCCAGTGCTGCCTCCATGGCATCTGATATTGGAGGCATGTCTGATCTTCCCTGGAAAGCCGAAGGGGATTCCAGTCCATGCCTTAATTGACTCTGGGGACACCACAAATTTTATGGACTCAGCATTTGTGGCTAAATGGGTCGTTCCCCAGTGGCCGGTGGAACCGCCCATGTTAGTGGAGACTATCAATGGTCGAGTGCTCCTGTCTGGGCCAATTAAGGCCACCATGCATCCGTTATGTATAGCCATCAGTTCCCATGAGGAGGCCATCCAGTTCTATATCACCTCAGATCTGCATTTTCCCATGGTCTTGGGACTGGTGTGGCTTCGTATGCATGACCCACAGATTTATTGGTCACAGAACTTGGTCACCTTCCCAAGGTTACAGTGCATGGACCACACCTGCCATATCTGTGCCGGCCAGGTAGAGGGTTCCCCAAGGGTTTCCTTGCCCTCCGAACTGACTGATTATGCTGATGTGTTCAGCGAGATGGAGGCGGATCAATTACCCCCACACAGGCCCTATGACTGCCCCATTTATTTAGTCCCTGACATGCCTCTTCCAGTGGGGCATTTGTACTCCATGTCGGACCTAGAGTTGGCTGCATTGTGGGACTTTCTGGACAAGAATTTGACTCGGGGTTTCATCCAGCCCTCATCCTCACCAGTGTCTGCACCCATGCTCTTTGTCAAAAAGAAGTCTGGTGAATTGCGGCTTTGCTGTGACTGTAGAAAATTAAATGCCATCATGGTGCACAATTGATACCCGCTGCCCCTCATCCCCAAATTCTTGGACCAAAGGCAAAGATCTTCACAAAACTGGACTTGCATGGAGCTTACAACCTTGTCAGAGTTTGGTCAGATGATGAGTGGAAGATGGCATTTGGTACTCAATACGGACACTTTGAGTACACGGTGATGCAATTTGGCCTGACCAATGCCCCCGCCATGTTCCAGAATTTTATGAACGATATTTTCCGGGACTTGTTAGATCAGTTTGTTGTGATCTACTTGGATGACATCCTGATCTATTCCCTGTCATGAGAGATGCACCATCAGCATCTCCATCAGGTCCTGCAGCGACTCCGAGAACATCGGCTGCATGCCAAATTGGAGAAGTGCCAGTTCTACCGGGTGACTATCAATTTTCTGGGTCACTGCATTTCTCCTGAGGGCATCACCATGGAGTTGAGTAAGGTCGAGTCTTTGCAGAGTTGGCAACCCTCACATCGTGTGAAGGATGTTCAGCAACTTCTTGGGTTTGCCAAGGTGCTGGTACTTATCTTTAAAGCCCTACATGGCTTAGGCCCAGGATACTTGCAGGACCGTCTGCTACCAGGAATGATCTCCTATCGTCCAGTAAGCTCACACAGAGAGGGCCTCCTCAGGGTGCCATCAGGTAGACAATGTCTGCTGGCAACCCCCAAGGGGAGGGCCTTCTCTTTGGGAGTGCCAGCCCTATGGAACAAACTTCCCCTTGAGCTCCGGATGGCCCCAGATCTCCGGTCCTTTCACCGCAGCCTCAAAACACTTCTTTTCCATCAGGCTGACCTGGACTGACAGGGATTTTAAAATGTTTTTTTTAATTTTTAACTTTAATTTTAACTTATTCTATTGGGGCTATTAATTTAATTTCTTTTTTAACTTTTGTATCATTGTATTTTATTGTTAGCCGTCCTGAGTCCTTCGGGAGATAGGGTGCATATAAGTCATCATCATCATCATCATCATCATCATCATCATCATAATAATAATAATAACAACAACAACAACAACTACAACTACAACTACTACTACTACTACTACTACTACTACCACTACTACTACTATCGGGCTTTCGTCCCTGGGTTTGCTACCCTGACAGCCCCCCTCACTTGGCTCCTGCAGAAAAAGACTTGGTTTCAGTGGGACTCTCCAGAACAACGGGCTTTCCAGGCTTTAAAGGAAGCCTTCATGAAGGAGCCCATCTTGAAGCATCCTGACCCACAGTGGCCATTTATCATGGAGGCAGATGCCTCCGACATCGCCATTGGGGCAATGTTACTCCAGGCGACAATCCCTGGCAGTACCGTCTTCCCTTGGCCATGCCATTCACAGAAACTGTTCAAGACCCTGAACTTGGTCTCCCATACCTTCTGGTGGCCCTGAGTCTGACACGATGTCCAGGCCTACGTCACGTCCTGTATTCAATGTAGGCAGGCCAAGTCAGTGATGGGGGCCCCACCCAGATTACTGCAGCCCTTGCCAACACCCAAAAGACCCTGGGGGTCTGTGTCCATGGACTTTCTGATGGATTTACCCCCATCTTCTGGGTTCACGATGGTGTTTGTGGTGGTGGACATGCTGACCAAGATGGCACATTTCATCCCATGTCATGGTTTATCGTCAGCCCGCGCCACTTGTCGTATGTTCATCAAGAGGTGTTTTGGCTGCACGGCCTCACTCATAGGGTCGTGTCCAATAAAGGGGCCCAGTTTACAGCCCATTTGTGGCAGGGGTTGATGCAGGTGTTGGACGTCAAGATCTGCCTCTCGTCCATGGATCATCCCCAAACTGACACAGGGACTGAGAAGGTCATTGGAATTCTGGAGCAATATCTGCGCTGCTATGACAATCAGCAGCAAAACAATTGGGTGGACTATCTGCCCAAAGCTGAGTTTGCACTCAACAACTCACAGCACACTTCCACACAGATGATACTGTTCTTGGCCAATGTGGGATATCATCCCCGATTTTTCCCCCTTTCCCCATTAGACTCACCGGAGCCAGCAGCATACAACTACATGGCAGAGTTACGGGCAATCTATTGATTGGTGCGGCGACAGAGAAGGCCAAGGCCAATTACAAATTGCTGATCGGTCGAGGTGGGATACGCCTCCACTATCGGTGGGAGATTGGGTCTGGCTGCCCACCAGGAACCTACCGTCAACCTGGCCAGCCAAGAAGTTAGACCACCAATATTTAGGAATGTTCCCAATTGAGGCTGTCATCAATCCCGTCACCTATCGCTTAACTCTGCCACATTTTTCCACCGGTCTCTGTTGGTCCCTGAGCAACCAGCATGTCCACTCCACTGAGCAGAACCTCCCCCACCAGAACATTGTGACGCAGACAGCGCCCCTGAGTATGAGGTCACCAGCATCAGGGACTCCTGTTGGCTAAAAGGTCGATTTCAGTACCTGATCGAATGGAAAGGCCAGAGACCAGAGGAGTTCACCTGGGAGGATGCAACCACCATTCATGCTCCTGCTTTGGTGTCTGCCTTTCATGAACAATTCCCATCCCGACCGCATCCGGATCGGCAGACCCAGGGGAAGGGCCCTGTGGTGCGGATTAATATTGTGATTCAGTGTCAGCCTGTGCTCCCAGCAGCTGAGTCTGAGGAATCTGAGGAGGAGGAGGAGGGGTTTGGAGAGCCTTCAGTGTCGGAGGGAGGCTCTGATGCACTGCAGGACTCTCAGGCTGGCCCCTCCAATCATGTTCCTCATGAGGCTCAGCTGTGTGAGGAGGAGGTGTTGGACTCAGAGGACTCACAGCTGAATCTGTTTAGAGATGCTAGAATCAGAAGGCAATCCAGCAAAGCAGACCAGAGAAAATTAATGAGACAACTCAGTGAAAAGAAGAGAAGGCATTGAGAAGCCACGCCTTGGGACTGATAATAAAAGGGGAAGGTGTGGGCAGTGCTGGTTGCTGAAGGCAACCGTTCGGAGACATTCAAAGAGAATCCTGGTCTGTTCTTGCTAATCTGTTTGACTCTTGTTTGACTCTTGTTTGACTCTTGTTGGATGTTTTGAATCATGTATTTTTGGTTGAAGAAAATATTCTGCTGCTTTTTTGTTTGAAAGACTTTATTATTTGGAACTGTAAATAAATTTGGGTTGGGTTTTTTCCAGCCTATTGATTGTTAAAAGGAAAAAGGGGTTGTCCCTGACACATAAACAGGGCCTGTCGTAGGCTGGAACAGAACAATAGGCTTGCAGAAACACAGCCCCGATGGCCACATCTGATGCATCCGTCTCCACCATGAATGACCATATGGGATCAAGATGCTTGAGGATGGACTCAGAGGCATAAGTGGTCTTAATTGCCCCCAAGGCCCCCTGCTCCTCAATGTCCCAGCAGAACACCCCTTTCTTTAACAGATTGTAAAGGGGAGCAGTCAGGGTAGCAATTTGGCATCAGGCACCAAATCAATCAGGCAGTCATAAGACATATGTGGGCGCAACTGATCCACCTCTTTTTCCCCAAACACATCGGCATAATCCCCCAACTCTGCCATAGGTTCAGGTCCACATGTGTAGTCACATTCCCTATGTAGGCATGTAGGTGATGGGTGGCACACTTCTTACGAGGGAACTGCACTGCCCCAGATAACCAAATAATATGCAGATCATGAGCCCGTAACCACTCCAACCCCAACATCACTGGGAAGTGGGGAACTGTAGCCACATAAAACAGTTTCTTCCACATGCAGCCCAATAGCAAGTGAAGGGGTCTGGTCGCAGCAACCACTGGGCTGGAATGAAGGGGCCGCCTGTCAATCATCTCCACCAAGACTGGCGATGACACCTACTACTGTGGCAAAAGCCAAGTCCATGAAATTGGCCATAGCCCCTGAGTCCACTAGGGCCTGAACCTCTACTGCTCCTTTACCAGGCATGAACACATTCACTGCTAACACAAGGTGCTTCAAAAGAGTTTGTTATGGTGGAGGTGATTGGCCTGTTTCCAAGGAAGCCCGACCTATGGAGCCCTCTAGGCTGGGCCCTGCCTGTTTCCCACCACTGCTTTGGGTGCCTTCACAGGACACTTGGCCGCAATATGGCCTGGACCACTACAATACAAGCAAAGGCCTTTGTGGTGGTGCCAATCCTTTTCAGCTTGGGTGAGTCAAGGTCGTGCAGCCCCTAACTGTATTGACTCATCTGGAGGCAGTACCAATTGTGCCACTGTCTTGACGGGTGCAGGAAAGGCCTCCATCTGTCGTTGCACCCGTCGCTGCTGGAGTCTTGCATAGATACGGAGATACAGGTGCATGACCTCCTGCAAGGAGTGAGGGCATTTGGTTTGTGCCAGCTCATCCAGGAGATCTGATGAAAGTCCTTCCTGGGACTGGTCCATGAGCACCACCTTGTTCCACTGCAGGTCCTGGCAGACCACTCGAAATGCAGAGATGTAGTCTACAAGTGATCTATGCCCCTACTGCAATTCTCTCACCAATTGGTTTGCTGACTGGCCCCTAACAGGGTCCTCAAACATGGACCTTAGCTGACGGCAAAACTCCACATAATTTTCCAACAGCTGGTTGGGCTGGGTCAGCAGGGATGTGGCCCAAAGTGCCGCTGTTCCTGACAAAAGGTTTATCACAAATCCCACCTTATCCCGGTCAGTGGGGAAGTCCTCAGGTCAAAGGATCATATACAGCTGGCACTGCCCCAAAACACTGGGAATTGGGCCAGTGAGAACCAACAACAGCCCCCCCCCCTTCCCTTGCGGATACTAAACAAAGGTTACATTTAAGTGAGGAAGTGAAAGCCATAAAGTCTCATGCCTGTTCCCTCTCCCCTTTGGGAATGGAAGAATCCAGGGGAAGATGAGATTTGGGTTTAGCTCAGAGGAGATAGTTAGAAATGAAATAAAAATGGATTCTGACTTCCTGCCCCCTTTAAAAATAGGAGAGATCCACCTATAGAGAAAACAAAAATATAGATGTTAGCCTGGTTTGCTGGGATGTTCTGTATGAAACTTCTTTAGCAACTTACGTGCTCTGATGTGACGTTTATGGACCCACTTATTTTCTGAGGAGGGAAGGTGTTTCCAAGCTACTAGGTATTGAATTCCTCCATGGTACTTTCTAGAATTTAGGATTTCATTTACCTTGAAGTGTTGTTCTCCTTCAACCATGATAGGAGGGGGTGGTGGTGGGGTTTTTGGCTGTAAGGGTGACTTTGTTTCCCTTTTCAGCAAACTACAGTGAAAGATTGGGTGTATTTGCCTAAGATTTTTGGGTAGTTCTAATTCTACTGTTACTGGGTTTATGATTCTTTTAAATGGAAAGGATCCTATATATTTTGGTCCAGGTATTTTACAGGGCTGTAGGGATTTTAGGGGACGTGGTGGCTCAGTGGGTTAGGATGCTGAGCTTGTCGATCAGATGGTCAGCAGTTTGGTGGGTCGAATCCCGAGTGCCACGTAACAGAGAGAGTGCCTGTTACTTGTCCCAGCTTCTGCCAACCTAGCAGTTCGAAAGCACATAAAAATGCAAGTAGAAAAATAGGGACCATTACGGTGGGAAGGTAACAGTGTTCCGTGCGCCTTTGGCATCTAGTCATGCCGGCCACATGACCACGGAGACGTCCTCGGACAAGCGCTGACTCTTCGGCTTTGAAACGGAGATGAGCACTAGCCCCTAGAGTTGGAAACGACTAGCATGCATATGTGGGGGAACCTTTATCTTTACCTTTACTAGGCATTTTAGGTATTTTGTAGATAAATATACCATTTCTCCTACACTGAATGGTGTGGGTTCGACTCTTTTTTTGTCTGCCTGTGCTTTGTATGCTTGCCTAGCTTTGTCTAAAGCTTTCCTAATGATTGACCAGGTGTTTTGCAATTGTGCTATCCATTCTTTCAGTGATGGGATTTCCGGTTTGTTTGGGATTAGTTTTAACATATGGCTGAAACTTTGACCGGTGGCTATTTCAAAAGAAGTGTAGCCTGTGCTGGAGGGGACTGTATTATTGTAAGCAACTTCTGCAAAAGGGAGTAGGTCCATCCAATTTGTTTGCTGGAAATTAATAAAGCATCTTAAGTATTGCTCAAGTACTGAGTTCCCACATTCCGATTGGCCGTTCACCTGAGGATGATGACTAGATGACAGTCCCTGAGTAGTTCCTAAGAGGGATAAAAATCTTTCCAAAATTTTGATGTAAATTTCACTCTCCTATCAGATATGATGCGTTGGATTTCTCCATGCACTCTGTAAATGTGCTGAACAAATAGCTTTGCTACGGTTTTTGCAGTGGGAATCTTTTGGCAAGGGATAAAGTGCACGTGTTTGGAAAACAAATCCATAACCCCCCCCGATGACAGTGTTCCCATTGCTTTCTGGTAATTCCACTATAAAATCCATAGCTATTTCTTCCAGGGTGCTGAGGGGTTCACCACTGGTTGTAACAGTCCGGGTGACTTCCTCTGCAGCCTCTTAGCCATTGCACATATTTGGCAGCTGGCCACGTAGCTTTCTATGACCTTTTTCATGGATGGCCACCAAAATTGCCTTTTACTTAAATGTAAAGTTTAACTAAAGTTTAAAAATGTCCTGCTGATTTTGTATCATGGCACAACTGCATGAAAGTGATCCTCTGGGTGGCAGGTATACTGTATATAACTTCTCCCCCACCCAGGGTAGTCCGTCTTTTATTGTCCGTCTATTGTCCGTCTATTGTCCGTCTATTTTTCTGGAACCATTCATCTGTTTCCAATGACTTTCAGAATTCCAGTTTGGCTAACAAGCTGCGGCTTCATTTTAGCTTGGGCCCTGGTGGTTACTGCTGCTGCCAGTTGTTGTTCGGGTATAAGTGGTTTAGAGTCAGTGACCTGTGTACTGTTATATTTGGGCATGCAAGACAGTGCATCTGCCAGGAAATTCTTTCCCCCCAGTAAGTGTTTAAGTGTGAAACGGAATCGGTGAAAGTGTTGAGACCAGTGCGCTTGCTTAGGAGTGAGTTTTCTGGGTGTTTTTAATGGTTCCAAATTTTTGTGGTCTGTCCAGACCTGGAAGGGGATTTTATTTCCTTCAAGGAAATGACGCCACGTAAGTAATGACCATCTCAAAGCATAAGCCTTCTTTTCCCACACAGCCCAACATTGTTCTTTCTCCCTGAGTTTCCTGAACGTATAAGCACACGGTTGCAGTGCCCCCTCATCATTTTCCTGTAATAATACAGCTCCCACTGCCACATCGCTTGCATCTGTCTGTATTATGAAAGGTTTATTCGGGTCTGGGTGTCTCAGTATCGGTTCGGCAGAAAAAAGTCTCTTTAGCCTCTCGAATGCCACTTGACATTCCATTGTCCACTTCAGGGGCTGGCTGGGTTTTACTCCCCCCCATTTTCAAGAAGTTCATGAGGGCAGGGCTATTTGGGCGAACAAAGGGATGAATTGGCAGTAGAAGTTTGCAAAACCCAAACTTTGCAATTGCTTCTTGTGTTGGGTGGTGCCCATTCTAATATTGCCCTGACTTTCTCAGGGTCCATTTCGATGCCCTGCAGGGAACTGCAATACCCCAAGTAGTCTTTTCTTTCCTGGTGGAATTTACATTTTGATAATTTTGCATATAGGTGGGCGGCCTGCAATTTTTTAGAACTGCTCTGACTAGATTAATATGCTCCTCTTTGGTCTCAGTGAAGATAAGGATGTCATCTAAGTAAACTAGGACCCCCTTAAATAGGTGCTCTCTTAGCACTTCATTGATTAATTGTATAAAAACTTTGGGGGGCCCAGTCCAAATGGCAGAACTTTGAACTGGTAGCAACCCATTGGACAATTGAATGCGGTCTTCCATTCGTTCCCTTCCTTGATCCTAACGTGGTAGTATGCTTCTCTTAGGTCTAGTTTGGTGAAAATCCTTCCTCTTGATAGGTGGGATAACATGTCCTTCATGAGGGGTAGGGGATACAGATTACTTTCACTAATTGTATTCAGGGCACGGTAATCTATGCGCAAACACATAGTGCCGTCCTTCTCTCTAAGTAGGACTGGAGCGGCCACTTTGGTTTGGCAGGTTCAATAAATCCCCTTTCTAAGTTTTTATTTATGAATCTTTCCATCTCCTCTGTCTCTTTAGGGCTCATGCAGTAGAGCCTGAGCTTCAGGAGTTTTCCCCTTGGTTTGATTGCTATAGCACAGTCTGTGGGTCAGTGAAGAGGGAGCTCATCTGCCTGTTCCTCACTGAAAACCTCAGCAAGGTCCCGGTATTCTTCTGGTATTTCTGGTAACCTCTTCTTTTCTCTCACTGATGCTGTCTCTGCTCTTCAGGTTTGAGGGGGCTTTGGAGTTTTAAGCTCACACACTCCCTCTCCCGAGAAGTTGAGTTCCTCTGTCCTCCAATTTACCCAGGGATTCCATTTCTTTAACCATTCCATCCCTAAAATCATTGGGCATTCCATGTTTGGGGTCACTACAAACATTATATCTTCCTCATGGGTCCCCAGGGACAGATGAACTGGTAAGGTGGCTAGGGTAGCTGGTACCCTAAGGGAGAAATGCAACCCTCTGGAATCTGGTTTGTTTGTCCGTATGAAGTGTGAGGAGGGTGGAAATGATCCTGCTTCAAATGGACTGTTATCTCTCCTTTCCCATGATGGGCTTACCACCTGGAGTTTGGCTGATCCGGAACTGAATGAATGAACTCTGGGGTGGGGTTGCTTTTGTTATGTATAATTCTGGAAAAAAAATGATAAACAAAATGTATATTTAACATGTATTACATGTATTAACAACAGCAAGAATTGTATTTGCTGAGCACTGAAAAAATGAGACAACACCATTGGATGAAACAATAATTAAGAAAATACTGGACTGTGCTGAAATGAATAGCCTTACATTGAGAATCAAAGGAAAAGAAGACACAGAATACTTTCAAACATGGAACTTATTTTACCAATGACTGGAAAAACGAGATAGAGAGTAAGAACTTAAATGTTATTACTAAGCAAAAAAGCATTAAGCACTAATGAATTGTAATAACAAAAAATTAATAAAATACTTTAAAAAAAGAGTATAGAATTGAGAACGGAATTCAATAGGAAACTGTTGAATTATAGGAAGGGAAGATGAGGGGAGGGCAGGTTTCCAAGGATCCCTGCCAGCGTCACATAAATGACAACAGTGGCATAGCTGGCAGGAAGTTGGAAGTTGCTCCCCTTCCACTGTTTTTTGCCCCTTCACGGTCATTCTGTTTCTTTGTTTAGGTAAAGAAATACCTCTGAAACAAAAATTGAATGGGAGAATGGTTTATCAATAGTTGATGGATAAAATAGAGGTTGGCTTGTTAGTGAGGAAAGCTAAGGCTAAAAATGAACTAAGGCTAGTGACAAAAGTCAAAATACAAAAAAAAAAAGCTTATTTCAACATGTAAAAAACAAGAAAAAAGTCAAGGAAACAATTGGTCTATTAGTGGGAGAACATGGCAAGAAGGTGATAAGCAACAGGGAGAAAGCAGAACTACTTAACTTGTTTTTGCATCCATCTTTACACAAAGGGAGAAAACATCCCAGTCTATCAAAAACAGTACCGTAACAAACAGATTAGAAACACAAAATAGGCAAGAAAATGGTAAGTGAGTACCTGTCCACCTGAGTTTAAATCACCAGGACCAGATGGATTATACCCCAAGGTTCTCAAGGAACTGGCAGATGTGATCTCAGAACCACTATACTATATCTTTTAAAGATCCTGGAGCACTGGGGAACTATCAGAGGACTGAAAAAGAACTGATGTAATTCCCATCATCAAAAAAAAAGGGGGGGGGAAATGGATCCAGGAAACTACAGACCTATTAGCCTGACCTCAATCACTGGGAAGATTCTGGAATAAATAATCAAGCAATGAATCAGTGGACACCTAGAGGCAAACAAAGTCATAAACAAAAGCCAGCATGGGTTTGTCAAAAGCTTTCTTTCTTCCATGTCTGTGATTTAGAGTCATCAAACAAATCTTCCTGTGTTGTTATGTATATTGTTTGATGTAGAAAAAGCCATCTGGTTGCCATTTTTTTGAGAGGACTAACAAATCATCTCTTTATTTTCCCATCTCAAAATATTTGTCCTGAACTGTTTATCTTCTCTTCAATCTGTTCTTCTTCTTGATCCTCTGATTTATGTAGAAAGTCTTTTCCTTTTTCCATATTGTCAGTCCCTTTTCTGGGTTTTCCATTGACTGTGTTTGTTGATCAGTTGAATCTTCTGTCATCATCTTTAATTGTTCCACCTTTTCTGTTATATTCTGTGTAGTTGATTTTTCAGATGTAATCAAAGTTTGCGTTTGTATATCTGGGCTGACATCTTGTTCTTTTCTGTAACCTCTTATTTCATCAGTGGCTGTAAGAATTGATGAATTGCCTTTAACATAGAGAGAATCTGTTCTTGATCTTCATCCATATTTTCTTAGTAATGTATTAGATTAAAAGCTTTACAATCAGAGAATGCAAAAAAAAAAAGTTTTTGTCACTCAATAAGGAACACAGCTGGGCTTCTCTGAAGGTTGCATAAGTCTTATCTATTTGTCTGGGCTGCTGGCCAAGTCTTTTTTAAGGTAAAGGTTCCCCCGCATATGCCTGCTAGTCGTTTCCAACTCTAGGGCCCAGTGCATATCTCCGTTTCAAAGCCAAAGAGCCAGCGCTTGTCGGAGGACGTCTCCATGGTCATGTGGCCGGCATGACTAGATGCCAAAGGCACACGGAACACTGTTACCTTCCCACTGTAGTGGTTCCTATTTTTCTACTTGCATTTTTATGTGCTTTCGAATGCTAGGTTGGCAGAAGCTGGGACGAGTAACAGGTGCTCACTCTGTTACGTGGCACTTGGGATTCGACCCACCAAACTGCTGACCATCTGATCGACAAGATCAGCGTCCTAACCCACTGAGCCACTGCGTCCCTTAAGTCTCTTTTAGACAATAACAAATTGTAGTATCAGGTTTATACACAAGATGTCACTCCTACCCTTAAAATTTTTCTATGGAATTCAAAGTTTTTATAATCTTTTCAGTTTTGCTTCTTTCTTATAAGTAAAAAAACCCAATCTTCAATAAGCATAGAAGATCTTTTAGTCTACAAAGTTTAAAAAATAGAATTCCAATTAGGATCAAGTTATTTTTTCAATGTTTTAATCTCCCCTGGATAGTCATTTGCCATTGTTTCTAGAGGGAGGGGTAAAATCTCCCTTCTCCACAGGGGGGAAAGTACTTAAGGCAGCTTATGCAGGTAAAGAAAATAGTTAGGATTTAAGAGAGGTAGAACTCACCCAGTCTCGTCTGTGCTACCTTAAAATTGCCTGATGGTAAATGTGACTTTGGCTGTCTGCAGCCTAATGACGAGCCATATTGCTATGGCTGGTCTTTTGTCTGCCGGTTTGGAGGGCTGCCCTGGATCAAGCGGAAGAACTACTGCCCTCCCATGATCCAATGGGGATGCCCTCCTTGCTGGTTACCCCTACAGGGTGACTTTTGAGCCTTTCCAGGGTCCCCCTGCGAAGCGAAACTGAATGCAGAAGACAGAGCTTGCCTTCCAGACGTCCCTATCGGCTGCCTCGGGAAACTCTAAGTCTGAAATGGTATAGGGTTTCTTGCCTGAGCAGGAAGTTGGACTAGAAGACCTCCAAGGTCCCTTCCATCTTTGTTCTGTTACAGAATCAATCATTTCTTCCATAACACATTCACATCATTGGAATCCAGCTTCTGGTGTGTCAACACTTGCAATGACCTATGATTGTATCCAGTTTGCTTGTTGAATTATATTGTGATAGAAAATATGACAGTGTGACCTTGTTTGATTATGGATCAAAGCTCCTATGAAAGCAGCAGGAACAGTAAACAGAGCCTGGAGTAGCTGTCAGTCCTTTTTCTCTTATCTTCCCCTTCCCCTTCGTGATACTTCTTTTCAAGGCACTATCATGTAATTTTATCTGTTCTGGTATCTTTGCCATGTAGTAACAAAAGCAAACTTACTTATGTCTGTTACATTAAGATTTTAGTATTTACTATGGGACATGTTAACTTGCAATGAATAAGATATTTTCTAAACGTTCATGGTTTTGAAAATAAAAAAAAAGATAGCTAATGTTTTCTTGATTGTCATTTCTTGGGATTCACTAATTCATTTACTTTTTGCTTTTTATATTTGAAATTATCTTGATATTGCATAAGATATTGTATTAATCTTAGCTGTTTTTTTAAGCCTTTTGAAGTGATCTAAAATTCCATTAGCCTCAGTTCTATAATTTTCTCTCTCCAACTCAAGACTTTCAGTCCCCTTAGTGAAGTTTACAAAGAAACCCTCTGTAGCTATTTAAAGTTTTGTTTCTCCCCATTAAACATAATTGTTGTGGGGGTGGGAGGAAGAAAATGTACAATTGAGGAGGCAATCGTTGCATCTTTGTTCATTGGTACATTGTCAATCCCCATCTGCAAACTTCATTTATTGAGGGAAAGTGGAATCTTGTGAAAAGAAAAAAGTTGCTGAAAGGACCAGGAAACAGTTGGCAATATACCAGTGGGAGGATACATCAAGACAACAATTGGTTGAAGAAAAAGATGTGTAATTGCTCTTCAAAAGGATTGGGTAATTCATGCAGGAATTGTAGAGTCTCTCTCTCTCTCTCTCTTTGTGTGTGTGTTTGTGTGTGTGTACATACTATTCTCATCTTGTATATCTTAAATTTCATTTTTAATATATGCCATTGTGCCCACAGTAAAAAATGACAATAAAGGTATTTGGGTTTCAAGGCAAATGGCCTTGAATATGCCAGTGGGTCAGCACGGACTGAATTGCAAAGCACTCTGTTCTTTCTCAACTTCAATTCCTGCCTCCCAATTTCCCATCATAAAGGTATACAGCTTTTTTTTTCAAAGAAAAATTTATTGATTTTCTAGTTTTACATTTAAATATTGGAAAAGCAACGTGGTGGCTGAGTTGGTCAATAATTCAGTAACATACAAATATCTTTAGTACAGATCTCAAACTATTACATTAAATGTTTCCTCTCTTTTCCCCTTGGTATTTACTGTCTCATATTTAAATTAATACAATTCTTATTATATAGATTAAATAAAAAATAACTTTCTTACATTTGTTAATGTTTAGTTTATATATATCCTAGTTGCTTTAACATTCAGTCTTTTTAGGCAATCAATGTCCTGGTTATTTTTTTTCCAATTTTTAGTTTCCCATTAATATTTAAATTTAACATTTAATATTTATAATTTCCAAGTTTTAAATAACCCCAGTTCCCTTTATTACAATTCATCACAAGATCTAATGTTCAGGATATGTTTTATCCGTTTGAATTCTCACCATCTTACCTCAACTAATTAATAATACAATATAATATTCTTATTTTCTGGTAATTTCCAAATGTCTTAAATTTAGTAACCAAAATTTCTCTTATTTCTTTTTTTTTTAATTAAAATTTTATTGAATTTATTGTTTAAAAACATTGAACACGGTACGAGCAGACTGACAAACCTTATTGTCTACAATGATCATATATATATATATATATATATATATATACACCTAGAATACACTTAAATACACTTAAGATACAAATCAGTTTGGGTATAGTACAATATTTAAAACAGTAGATATAAAATTGAGTGTAAAATTAAACCAGTCTATAAAACCTATTGAAGACCTTCCTTTTGTTCCCACCAAAGATAAAATTTGTTCCAAATTCTATAATAATTTGATTGATCTTTATTTTTGAATTCCAGAGTTAATTTGTCCATCTCTGCGCATTCCCAAATTTTCCTAATTACTTCATTTTCAGCTGGGATTTCATTCCTTTTCCATTTTTGAGCAAATGCCATTCTTGCTGCTGTAATTATGTGAATCATCAAATATAACTCATCTTTAGGGTATTTCACTTTTGTTATGCCCAATAAGAAAAATTCTGGATTAAACTCTACTTCTTGTTTAAATATTTCTTTCAGCCAAGTCCAAATCATTTTCCAAAATCTTTGTGATTTATTACAGGACCACCACATATGGAAGTATGTGCCTAGTTCTTCAGAGCACTTCCAACATTTGGGAGATACTGTCTTGTACATTTTGGCTAAGCGTGCTGGGGGAAGATGCCATCGATAGAACATTTTAAATAAATTTTCTTTGTAAGCTGAAGCCAATGTTATTCTTTTATTTCTATCCCAAAGTGTTTGCCAAGTATCAAGATCAATACCATGTCCCAAATTTTTTGCCCAAATCAACATGGAGTCCTTGACTTGTTCTTCGAACAGCTTATATCCCAAAAGTAGATTGTATAGTTTCTTTATCTGTTTATTATCTGGGCCCAATAATATTTATCCAAGGCCGTTTCCTGGGTGTTTATCCCCCATTCTTTTTTATCCTTCCCGAATCTTGATTGAATCTGTAAGTAGGCCCACCAGTCCAGTTTTATACCTTGTGTCTCTAATTCATTTCTAGACATCAGTTCCCCCTCCTCGTTCATAATATCCTTATATGCAGTTATGTTACCCAAATCAAATAGATTTGGGTAAACAATCGCTTCAAGAGTGGATAGCCAGACTGGTACTTTAGTGTAATTGTGAATTCTAATTTTGTTCCAAATGTTAAATAATGCTTGCCTAATCCGATGTTTTTGAAAGTGTGAGAATAATCCTTGTTTCTCCGTCCATAAAAAAGCGTGCCAGCCAAATTGTAAATCATGACCCTCTAAAGTCAGTAATCTTCTATTTTTCAGAATTATCCATTCTCTAATCCAATTTAGAGCCGCGGCCTGATAATATAATTCCCAGTCTGGCAGTCCAAAACCCCCATTTTCCTTTGTATCCTACAAGTATTTCATTTTGATTCTTGGTTTTTTCCTTTGCCAAACAAAATTTAGTGTTAGTTTATTCAAATTTCGAAAGAATGTAGAGTCAAGTTGTATTGGGATATTTTGGAACAAGAATAAGATTTTGGGTAGGACATTCATCTTGATGACAGCAATTCTCCCCAGTAATGAAAGATTCAGATTACCCCATCTTTCCAGATCATCTTTTATTTGATTCACTATATTATCATAATTATCTTTTTTAAGGGAGGTGCATCTAGCCGTGATATTAATTCCTAGATATTTTATTTTTTTAACTATTTCTATGTCCATAATCCCAGCCAATCTTTCTTTTTGTTTATTAGTCATATTTTTAACGATCATCTTGGTCTTATTTCTATTTATTCTCAATCCAGCAACTTCACCATATTTAGTTAGTTCTTCCAATAATTTTGGTCCCGTGTGGTATGGGTCCTCCATAATAAAGACCAGATCATCCGCAAATGCTTGAAGTTTAAAAGTTTCCTTTTTAATAACTAATCCTTTTATCTATGGGTCATTTCTAATTATTCTCGTTAGAACTTCAAGAGTCAGTATAAACAACAGTGGGGATAAAGGGCAGCCTTGCCGTGTTCCCTTTTGAATTTGAAATTTTCTAGATGTTTCCCCATTAATAATTACCTTTGCTTCCTGGTTAGTATAGATTGCCCTAATTATATTTATAAATTTTTCACCCATATCCATAAAACTAAGTTGTTGATGTAAAAATGACCATTTAATGTTATCAAAGGCCTTCTGGGCATCTAAAAATAATAACGCCATCTGTTGTCCGCTATGTAATTCGTAATACTCCAGTATTACTCTAATATTATGTTTAGTTTGCCTCTTGGTAAGAAAACCATTCTGGTCTACATGTATAAAATCATTCAAAAATCATTTAAGTTGTTCTGCTATAATTGATGTAAATATCTTATAGTCCGAATTGAGAAGCGATATAGGTCTATAGTTTTGAATTAATGTGTGATCTGTATTATCTTTCGGATGAGAACTATATTTTCCTCAGACCAAGATTTAGGCGTTCTTGCGCCATCTAATACTGCATTAAATACCTCCAATAAGGGTTGGGCTAAAATATTTTGTTGTTCCTTATAGATTTCTATCGGGAGACCATCAGGACCCGGTACTTTATTGTTTTTTTGATCATTAATGGCCTTTATCACCTCGGACAGCCTAATTTCATCATTCAGCATATTTCTGATATCCTCTGTAACCTTGGGTAGTTTAGCTTTTTGAAAGCATTCCTCCACTTTCTCCACAATTGCCTGACTATCTTCTTTATATAATTGTTCATAGAATTCCTGGGCTATAGTTTTTTTCTCCTCTTCCTGGTGATGTACTCTCCCTTCATCATCACATAGTTTGCTTATCCAGCTTTTTTCCTTTTGTTTTTTCAATTTATATGCAAGCCATCGGCCCGGTTTATTTGCATTTTCAAAAAAGTTTTGTTTCGTGCTTCTCAATTTTTGAGCTACTTTCTCTTTGTCTAAAATATTAAGCTTATGTTTAATCAAATCCATTGATTGTTTGATATTCTTTTTTTGTGGGTCTTGTTGGAGTATAGTTTCTAGACTTTTATATTCCCCTTCTAACCTTTCCCTTTGTTGTTTTTCCCTCTTGTTCTTGTTTATCATATATGCCATCGCTACCCCTCTCATTATTGCCTTGGCTGTATCCCAATTATTTTGTACAGAAGTGTCTTCAGCTTTATTTTCCTTGAAGAAGAGACTTAATTCTCTCTCCATCTTTAATTTAAAATCATCTTCTTTTAAAATTGCTCTTTGTAGGGTCCATCTAGATATTTTTTTTGAACCTTTCCAGCTAAATTCAATAGGGTTATGATCTGCCCAAATACCTGTCTCAATATATACCTCGTCAATTTCAGAACTGATCCATACCATATCTATTCTAGTTATGCCGATTAGAGTAATACGTATATTGTCTTGCCTTATGATTTCTCTCCCTCCAGACATCTTGAATGTTTAATTCTCTGGCCAAATTAAAAAAAGATCTCGGTAAAGTTCTTCTTTTCTTTTTCCTAATCGTCTTACCCATGTAATCCAAATTCGTATCTAGGATAGCATTAAAATCTCCTAGTAAGCAGATCTCATCATAATCAATGCTACGTATCTTATTGTGTAGTGTTTTGAAGAACTGTTCTTGATTGCAATTTGGGGCATATATCTCAACCATCATGACCTTCCTATGATTTATTTCAACCTCGACTATCAGTATTCTACCCTCTTTATCATTATAAATTTGTTTGGCTGCCAGTTTCTGGTTTACATATAATGCCACTCCCCTCTTTTTCTTTTGTCGGTCTAATGAAACAAATAAGTTCCCTATTTTTGGTTGGGCTAACAAATGTTTTTGTTGTTCTTTTATGTGGACTTCTTGAATTGCAACAATATCTAATTGTCGGTGAACAAGCTTATTGAAAAATTTCCACCTTTTCACTGGTGAGTTTAATCCATTAATGTTTACAGACAGAATTCTACACTCACCTCCCTTCGTCTTACTTATTTCTGGTTTTTGTAGATCTCGTAATTCGGGGCTCTCTCTCATCCTTATCTCTAGCTCCATGTTTCTCTGTTGACTCTCCAGGTTTATTCCTTCTATCCTCTATTCCTATGGCTTTCCCTTCCATAGCTATCCGTCTTGTGTCTCTTTCTGTTACCTCCCTTTCATCTTGATCTTCTGTTTCTGCTTCATCCTGGCTATTAAAGTGGAGTTTGTAAAAATCTTCTGCCTTCTCTATCGAGTCCAATCTGTACCTTCTATCCTGCCATGTGACTAAAATACCTTCTGGAGTTAACCATCTGAAATTTACATTTTCACTAATTAATTTGGATGTTAAAAATTGATAGCCATGTCTCAAATCCCTCATCCGTTTAGGTATCTGTTTAAGGATAGAGATTGGTTGTCCACAAAATTCTAATGGCTCCTCTCTAGATCTATGCAAAAGCTCGTCCCGAATTGATTTTTTAACCAGTCTTACATGTACTTCTTTAGGGAGATTGTGTCTCCTCGCATAATTAGTTTGGACCCTGTATGTTTCGTCAATCTCCGCCAGCATTTCCTCCTTCCCTACACCAAGTATCTTTGCCATTAATTCTGCCATCATAACCAGAAAATCTTCCCCTCTTTTTTCTTGAACATTTTGGAAGCGCAAATAGTGGGCAGCCTTTTCCGCTTCCAGAAAAATAACTGTTGTCTCTAACTCCTTATTTGCCTGAAGAAGTGTTTCATTTAAATCATCAACTCTCTTTTCCTCTTTTTCCATTCTAGCTTCCATGTCTTGTAACCTTTGTTCATTTTTAATTAATTGTTGTTGAATCCCTTCAAATTTATCATCTATCGCTTGAATTTTCCCCTTAAGTTCACCAGTATCATTTCTTATTTGACCTATTTCTCTCTTCATCTCCTCATGGTTTTTAGCCATTGCCTCATGCATGTTTTGTAAGAGGGCATGAGTTAGATCTTTCCTTTTGCAACATGTCCTCTATAGATTTCTGGTTGGAAGGGCTTGAGGACATCCCTTGCCCCTGTGTTATCGCCTTCTTACCAGCACTAGGCTTAGTTAAACCCAGAATACTTGTCATATTTAATCCAGTTGCAAAACGTACTTTACAAATGTTTAGTATCCTTAATCTTGTATGAACCTTTTAACTCTATAACAAGAAAATATGTGTAACAATTACAACCAAATAATTATTACCAACTAAACAAATTATATAATAAAATTATGTAATATATTTATCTGGGTATGTTCAAAGTCACGTTCTTTTTTCGTTTCCGGCTCAGAAAATGGCACCTTTTAAGTCTTCCTCTGCCACCAAAGACCAGTAGGTGTCCCACTAGCCAAGCTTCAATTGCTGAGTTGTTTTATCAAATAACCACCCACAGCAAATAGGGCAAAGTTTCAAAAGTTTAAGATTTACCAAGATAGACCAGACAGATCACTTTCCACACCCGATTTTTCAAAAGTTCAATCTCCAAGGCTCCATAGATAGACTTTGCTTTGTTGTTTTTTGTCGTTATGCCTGACTTCACGGCAGTTTAACAGTTTACAGCAGTATTCCCGACTAATATACAGTCAAATAGTTTCCTGGCTTCCTCTTCTTGTCGTTCTCGCCTAACGCCTCCTCTCAGCACTTCTATCGCCGCTTGTTCCCTCTCCATGAGGCACCCACTTCAAGCCAATAACTCTTTCTCAAGCGCTTCCTAATGTTTTCAAAATTAAATATTCGGATATACTTTCCGTCAGCTCCGCTCTACTGTTGTTCCACTAGTTCCGTGCTGGCTCCATCCCTCTGTCAGATCTTCGTGTCGGCCATTACTGGCCTCCTTCTCCCCAGTTTGCTCACATCAGGCTTTCTCCGGATCTCCAACACGAACCGCCGCCCATGTAAGTTCTCTGGAATGCCTGCAACTTCGGGTGTCCCCACAGGGCCTCCTGGGGCTCCGAAAAGCCCCCGCAAATACTGGGTGAGAGGATGTGTGTGACAGAGAAATCCATTCACACAGCCGCCCGCTCTGACAGCTGGCTCAGCCCAATTTCTCTTATTTCAACAGTTAATGCTTCCTCTCTTTTTCTCTTAATATCTACTATCTCATATTTAAGCTAATAGTTTTCATTATTATTGCTAAGTAAAAGCATATTTATTACACATTGATAGATTTTACCTTATATATATCTTAATTATGTTTACATTTAACTTTTATAAGCATATAAGTGTTTAAATTTAACTGTTAATATTTATACTTCTAAATTTTAAATGAACTTATATATTTGAGTATATTCTATTTTAACTCTCATGAATGTCAAAACCCCAATTTTCTTCAGTCTTATTCTAGCTTTCTTTCATTGCCAAATTGTTTTCCATGTCCGTGCTTTTAAGTCATCAAACAAATCTCCCTGTGTTGTTATGTATATTGTTTGACGTAGAAAAAAAACATCTTGTCGACATTTTTTTGAGAGGACTAACAAATCATCTCTCTAGTTTTCCTTTTTTTTTTATTGAAAAGTTTTACAGTACATTTTTAAAATACAAAGCCCCTCCCCTCCCCCTCCCCTCTCCCCAAAGCTCCCCAACCCTCCCCTCCCCTCCCCTCCCCCTCCCCAATTTCCCAGAGCTAAATACAGGGTATAGAAATACAAACTAACATAATCTAAAATATGCAAACAATAATAAAATATTAAATTCTATCGCACTTTAACTCTTAATAAAATAACTACAAGCTAATTATACATCATATAAATCCACTACTTATTCAAATGCTAAGTGAAACTTTTTAATCCCATATTTATTCTGAACATAATCTATCCATCTCTTCCACTACACAGTATATCTCTGTTGCGATTGATCTTTTAAATACGCTGAAATCTTTGCCATCTCCGCCAAGTTAGAAACTTTTAAAGTCCATTCTTCTATAGTCGGCAGTTCTTCCTTCTTCCAATATTGTACTGCTAAAAGTCTCGCTGCTGTAATTAAATTCAACATCAATTTAATGTCCACAACAGTAGTATCAGTAATAATACCCAATAAAAACAATTGTGGAGAAAACTTTATCCTTTTCTTGAATATCTTTTGCATATTCCACCAAATTTTAATCCAAAAAGCTTTGACCTTTTTACAAGTCCATCTTATATGAAAATACGTTGCATCCTCACAACCACACCTCCAACATTTGGTCTGACAATTCGGATACATACTTGCTAATTTTTTAGGATCTAAATGCCATCTATAAAACATTTTATAAAAATTCTCTCTTAAATTTTGGGCCTGTGTGAATTTCACATTTCTAACCCAGATCTTTTCCCAAGTATCCATTGTTATAACTTCTTGAAAATTCTGGGCCCACTTTATCATACAATCTTTAACAAGTTCCATCTCTGAATCAATTTCTATCAATGCAAGATATATCCTTTTTATGTGTGCTTGACCTTGATCTCTAATTTGCTTTACCAAATTTTCATCAGTCATCAAAAAACCAGTTTTCTGATCCTCTTTCCACTTAGCCTGTAATTGCCCATACTGAAACCAAGTTTGTACTATTTTTCCTTCTTTTAAAATGTCATATGACTTTAGTTGCCATACATTTCTTTCCAAACTTAAAATTTCCTTATATGTAGTCACATCATATTTAAATCCCACATTTATATTTTCTATTGCATGTTTAGATATTGCCCAGATAGGTATCTTATAATTTAACTTGTGTTTGTACTTTTTCCAAACTCGCAACAGAGCATACCTTAAAATATGTATCTTAAACACATTATCCACCTTCTTGTCATACAATAAATATGCATGCCATCCAAATATCAAATCATGACCCTCAAGATTTAATAATCTCGCTTGTGTTAAATTAAACCAGTCACTTATCGCTGACAAGGCAGCAGCTTCATAATACAATTTAAGATTAGGCATTTTAAGACCACCTCTTTCACGCGTATCTTGCATTATCTTAAATGTAACTCGTGGCTTTTTCCATGCCCAGACAAATTTATTAATTCCTTTTTGCCATTCCTCCAAATTTAAATCCTTTTTAAGTATAGGTATCATTTGAAATAAAAATAAAAATTTTGGCAAAACATTCATTTTCACTGCTGCAATTTTCCCAATAGAGATAATTGTAATTTTTTCCAACTATCTAATTCTTTTTGTACTTTTCCCCATAACGTTTCATAATTATTTTTATATAACTTCACATTTGAGGGTGACAAATATATCACCAAATATTTAACCCTTTTAACTATTTCAAATCCCGTTAACTCTTCTAAAACAGCCTTTTGTGATACTGTCATATTTTTAGACAATATTTTAGTTTTTTGTATGTTGACCTTAAATCCAGAAACTTTCCCATATTGCGTTATTATCTCCATCAATTCTACAACTGAGTAATCAGGCTGAGTCACTGTAACAACCAGATCATCTGCGAACGCCCTCAATCTATAATCCTGGTCTCTAATTTGAATTCCCTTAATTTTATCCGAATCACGTATTTTAATCAGTAATATTTCCAATGTTAAAACAAATAATAGAGGTGACAACGGTTACCCCTGCCTTGTACCTTTTTCAATATTACATACTTCAGTCAGACTATTATTAACTATTATGCGGGCTGTTTGCTTTTGATATATTGCCCTGATTGGTTGTAAGAATTTATCCCCAAATTCCATTTTCTGTAATACTTTCATCAAAAATTGCCAATCCAATTGATCAAAGGCTTTTTCAGCATCCACGAAGATCAACGCTGCAGGGATCTGATTGTTTCTTTCCAAAAATTCCAACAAATCTACTATATGTCTCACATTGTTCTTCGTTTGTCTACCACTTATAAACCCAGTTTGATCACTATAAATTACTTGTTGTATTACCCTCATTAATCTGTTAGCTAAAACTTTGGCAAACATCTTGTAGTTCATATTCAAAAGTGATATTGGCCTATAATTTTTTGCTTGGGTGACATCCTGATCTTCCTTCGGGATCAAGGAAATAAAAGCAGTCTTCCAAGACGGAGGTACCCTTCCTCCCATTTGGATTGTCTGGAACAATTCCCTTAAAGGCTTCACTATCTCTAACTGTAAATTTTTATATTACACAGCAGTCAATCCATCCATACCCGGCGCTTTGCCTACTTTCAGTTGTTTGATTGCTAAAAAAATTTCTTCATCAGTTATCAATTGATTCATCCCTTCCTTTTGTTCTTGCGTAAGAGCAGGAATACTAGCTCTTGCCAAGTAATTATCTATATCTACATCTCTAATCTTATCTTTAGCATACAACTTAGAATAAAAATCAACAAAAGTCTTTTTGATAAGACTCTGCTGGTACACTACTATATTCTATTCTATCTATATTAGAAGCCCTTTGCTTCTTCCTTAACAAATAAGCTAACCATCTACCTAGTTTATTAGCATTACAAAAAATATTGTGTCTAGCGTACCGTAAGTTAGTTGCCACTTGATCTGCCATTAACTTATCAAACTGACCCCTTAATAAAGTAATTACCTCTTTAATCTTCCCATCAGATGGATTCAAAATTAAAGCCTTTTCTTTTTCCTTAATTTCATCCTCTAATTCTTTCCTCCTAAATTCCAAGTTACGGCTGTATTTATTATTCAAATATATTAATACACCTCTCATATAAGCTTTACTAGCATCCCAAACCATCTCAATAGAAGTACCTTTATGCATATTAATTTAAAAAAAATCTTTCATCTGTTTTTTACACTCTTCCACATTTTCCTGATATCTAAACAAATTTTCATTTAAGTGCCAGGACCGTCTATCCCTATTATCTTTTTCTATCTCTAACCATACTGGACTATGATCAGACATAGTTCTTGGACAAATCTTGATCTTCTTAATCCTAGAAAAAAAATCATTAGTAATTAATACGAAGTCAATCCTGGAAAAAGATTGATGCCTGTTGGAGAAAAAAGTATAGTCCTTTTCTTGCAAATTCCTTTCTCTCCAAATATCTCGCAATTCCAAGTCATCCTTTATCTCAAAAAAAGATTTAGGCAATTTAGCATGACTTGGGGTGCTTTTTAAAAAAAAACCCTTGTCCATTTGTACATCCAAAACACCGTTCCAGTCTCCCATCAAAATACAAGATTTATAATCCCACTGAATAATCTTGCTGTGTAATAAACTGTAGAAATCTCCTTGTTATTGATTAGGAGCATATATTCCAACCAAAAGCGTTTTCTTGCCTTCTATTAACAGTTCAATTATAACATATCTCCCTTGTTTATCTGCTTCAATTAAAACCGCTGTCAAAGTATTCTTAACATAAATAACCACTCCATTTTTCTTATCAGTTGCAGAAGCAATAAACTGTGTGCCCAACCTTAAGTTTAACAAATACTTTTGATCCGTGGCTCTAATAAGTGTTTTTTATAGACAAATAATATCATTCGTAAATTGTTTTAAGTATTGAAATACTTTCTTTCTTTTCTGTGGTGAACTTAAGCCATTAACATTCCAGGTTAGAAACTTTGTCGCCATCTTTCGCGACCTGAAGCTTTTGGAGCGCTTCTTTCAGAATCACCTGCACTCTCTTAGGTCGCGCTCCTCCCACTGCTTCACTGTAAGTAAGTTTTTGAGGTACCATCATAACTCTCTGCTGTTCTTGTTCTTGCTCTTATCTCATTCGTCTGGCAGCAGCACGTGTCATTCTCTGGTCTCTAACCTCCTCCGATGATACTGAAATTTGATCCATTCCTATAACTTTCTGGAATTCTCCATCTTTCATCTGCGTAACTCTTTCAACACCTTGTACATTCTCACTTTGTGGTTGACACTCTCCCTCACCATTCTTCTTTTTAGATTCCAAAAGTGGTATGGGGACTGCTTTTAAAACATTAGTATAAAAATCATGTGCCTGCAACACTGTAAGAAGACGATGTCTTATGCCTGCATACATCATCACCATACTCACTGGTATTTCCCATCTGAACTGAATATCCCATCTTCTTAATTCTTGTGCCAGAAAAGCAAATTCCTTCCTTCTCCTTAAAATTCTTGGAGGGATCTCTTTTAAAACTAAAACTTCTTGTTCAGCAATTGCAAATTTATTATCGTAAAAAGCTTGAATGACCTCATTTCTAATTGCTCTCTTTGTAAAGTAAACCACCACATCTCTGGGTAATTTTCTTTGTCTTGTAATCCACGAATTAACTCGAAATATTTTGTCTATATCCTCCATAATTTCTTCTGCTGGTCGCTCCAAAACACCTTCCAAAGCCTCTAAAACAATTTTTTTCAAATTTTCCTTAGAATCCTCTTTTAAACCTCTAATTCTCACAGCGAACTCCATCTCCCTGTACTGTACCAAGGTCAAATTGTCGTCAATCATATCCACCACATTTTCAGTCTCTGTCATATTTGCATCTAATCTGATATTATTTTGGCTGAGATCTACAGCCATGCCTTGAAATGCAAGTAAGATGTCTGCCCTCATTTCTGTAAGCTTCTCCTCCATAAATTCAGCTAATTGTTGAGATTGCTTTTTCAAAGCCTCTTGCAAAACATCCTGCAGATCTTTCACTGTAAAAGTTGGTACAGGTGCAGGTCAGGTGCAGGGGGGGGGGGCAGTAAAGCTTGTAGCGAAGATTGCTGCACCGGAGAAGCCCCCACGCTTCTAAGAACTTTAGAAGATTTAGCAGCCATTTTCACCCACTATTGCCTGTTACGCACTTTCACTTTTATCAAACTCCACAAAGTCCACCGAGTTAAAGATCATAAACTTACTTTCAGCTGATTCTCCTGTACCGCTCTGCCTGCATCCAAGTTATCTGAAGTTCACTCTTGCTGGCAGGGATGGTTGCTGCACCCTGATCTGCTCCAAAGTCCCGGAGGAGAGGCGTCCCGAGGTCCAGAGCAAACTCAGGCTTCGGGGGGGCTCAATCCTTCAGCCACCAGAGTTTCAACTCTGGCGGCCCGGGAGAGCTCTATCCCTGCCTGGGTGCTCACCCCCTCCTCTTCTCCCAAGGAGTGGGCTTCCGAGCCATCAAAACAGCTAATCGGCGCTGTTTTCGGCGGCTCTACGGAGACGACAGGGCTGACAGCCAGAATGGCTGCTGGCGGCGGAGCCTTCCCACCCAGAAGTCTCCATCTCTCTAGTTTTCCATCTCAACATAGTTTTCCTGAACTTTTTATCTTCTCTTCAGTCTGTTCTTCTTCTTGATCCTCAGGTTCCTTCTGATTTTTGTAGAAAGTCTCTTCCTTTTTCCATATTGTCAGTCCCTTTTCTGGGTTTTCCATTGACTGTGTTTGTTGATCAGTTGAATCTTCTGTCACAATATTTAATTGTTCCACTTTTTCTGTTATATTCTGTGTAATTAATTTTTTAGTTGTAATCAAAGTTTGAGTTCGTGTATCTGGCCTGACCTTATTCTTTTCTGTAACCTCTTATTTCATCAGTCGCTGTAAGAATAGTTTGATGAATTGCTTTCAGCACAGAAACTATCTCTTCCTGATCTTCATCCATATTTTCTTAGTAGTATATTTAGGCTAAAAGCTTTACAATCAGAGAATGCAAAAAAAAAAAATTGTCACTGAGTATGTAATACAGCTGGGCTGCTCACAGCTGATATCTCAAGGTTACATAAACCTTATCAATCAATATCTTATCAATATCTTATCAATATCTCAAGGTTACATAAACCTTATCAATCAATCCTCCTGGATTCATGGCTCAGTTTGGAAGATCATATAGGAGCCGTGACCAGGGGGGCTTTTGCTCAGGTTTGCCTGGTGCGCCAGTTGCGACCCTATTTGGACCAAGATGCCCTACCCACAGTCACTCATGTGCTCGTGACCTCCCGGTTAGACTACTGCAACGCTGTCTACATGGGGCTGCCCTTGAGGACCACTCGGAGGCTTCAGCTGGTGCAGAATACAGTCGGGCGAGTAGTAATGGGAGTTTCCTGATACTCTCATGTAATACCTCTTCTCCGTGAGCTGCATTGGCTTCCAGTTGCCCTCTGGGTGAGATTCAAGGTGCTGGTGATGACCTATAAAGCCCTAAATGGCATGGGTCCAGATTATCTCAGGGAGCACCTGCTGCCAGCATCAGCCTCCCATCGTCCTGTGTGCTCTCACAGGGAGGGCCTCCTTAGGGTTCCGCCGGTTAGGGAATGCCGGCGGGTGATTCCAAGGGGGAGGGCATTCTCTTGGGCACGCCTGCCCTATGGAATGAACTGCCGGTGGAACTTCGGACTGCCCCGGACCTTCGCTTGTTTTTCCGGGACCTGAAAACTTGGTTATTTAATCTTTCTGGCCTGGACTGAGGGGGTTTTAATTTAACTTAAATTTTAAATTTTAATTTGTTTTAATCGTGGGCTAGTCTTAATTTAATTCTATTTTAATTGTATTTATTTGTATTGTTTAATTCACCCTGTAAACCACCCTGAGTCCTTCGGGAATAGGGCAGTATATAAAATCAGTTAATAAATAAATAATAAATAAATTGTCTCAGCTACTGGCCAAGTCTCTTTTAAGCAATAAGAAGTTGAAGTATCAGGTTTAGCCACAAGATGTCGCCCCTACCATTTAAAGTTTTTTTTAAAGTCCAAAGTTTTTATAATCTTTTCAGTTTTGTTTCTTTTTTATAAGTAAAAACCCAGATTTCAGTAAGAATAGAAAATCTTTTAGTCCACAAACTTTAAAAAATAAAATTCCAATTAGGATCAAGTTATTCTTTCAAAGTTTTAAACTCCCATGGATAGTCAGTTGCCATTGTTTCTAGAGGGAGGGATAAAATCTCCTTTCCCTCTCCACATGGGGGAAAGTACTTTAAGCAGCTTATGTAGATAAAAAAGATAGTTAGGATTTAAGAGATGTAGATCTCATCTACTCATCTGCGCTGCTTTATAATTGCTTGGTGGTAAGTGTGACTTTGGCTGTCTGAAGTCTAATGACAAGCTATATTGCTATGGCCGGTCTTTCGTTCACTGGTTTGGAGGGCTGCCCTGGATCAAATGGAAGGGCTACTGCCCTCCCACAATCAAACAAGGATCCCCTCCTTACTGGTCACCCCTACAGGATGACTTTCAACCTTTTCCAGGGTCCCCCAGTGAAGTGAAACTGGATGCAGAAGACAGAGCTTGTCTTCCAAACATTCATCAGCAAACCTGAAGTCAAAGGTGTACAGCTTTATTGTCCATTTCTTTCCCCCTCCCTTCCCTGATTGATGGCAGAACACCAGCAACATGCCAAGCCAAAGATACTGGATCTGACATGCTGTCCCCCCCCTTGACAAGGATGCCAGTCCTGCAAAACAAACAGAAAAACACAATGAAGAGAAAGAGAAACAAGGTTGATATATGATTAGATAAAGGAATTATTTTGGTTTATCAGTATACTGATTATGGAAGCATTTGAGAAGTTCCACTGCTTTAACCTGCTTAAGATCCACCCATTCAGTTTCTGAAGGAGAAAAGTCTACACAACTAGATAACTGGAGCTTTCCTTGGCCTTTACGAGAATCTAAAATGTCCTTAATTTCAAAATGTTGTTCTCCCTCAATCATGAGTGGCTCAGATGGCAGAGGTGGCATTTGGTGCAGACTGGACCAAGTTTCCAATTTTAGTAGACTACAATGGAAAATCGGATGAATGCGCCTAAGGCAGTGATGGCAAACCTTTTAGAAACTGAGTGCCCAAACTGCAACCCAAACCCCACTTATTTATTGTCGGTGCTGGATGGGGATGGCCTACTGGGTGGGCATGGCTGGCATGGGCATGGCCTACTGGGTAGGCGTGGCCAGTTTGACTTCACTCATGTCAGGGGCACTTGTGTGGGCCTGGGCAGGACTGGGGTGGATCTGAGGGTCTCTGGCGGAGGGGTGGGTGGGACCAGGGCAAGCACTGGGGCATGGTACACTGCAGGAGCCTCACTGGGCCTCAGGCCATGCAGGGGTGCTGTGCTCGCTGTCCTTGACCAGGTTGCTCATGGTGGGTGCAGGAGGGGAAAGAGTGTGGGTCAGAGGGAGGCCCTCTCTATGTGAGGAGACCTGGTTTTGTAACCAAAGCATCCTCAGCAATAGGATGGGAGACCACCACAGGATGGCGAAAGGGCAACAGGGCTGCTGGTGACCAAGTGCTAAGGCAGGACTTCCCTCAGACCCTTCCTCCCTCTTATTCCAATCTTCTTCCTCCAGTGATAGAGCATCCACAACTTATGAAAGCAAGCCTTTTCACTGGTTAGTTGTTTTCACTGTTTAGTTGTTTTAATCCCATTTATATCCCGCCCTTCTCTGAAGACTCAGGGCGGCTTACACACTAAGCACAAATCAATGTGCTTACTTCTAGGCTAGTTTTCTTCTTGATTAGTTTCCATCTATTATTACCTTCTGATGCTTTGGAAAATAGATTGATCCCTTCTTCTCTGTAGCAGCCCATCAAATATTGGAACACTGCTATCATATCATCACCCTTAGTCCTTTTCACTAAGCTAAGGTAAGGTAAAGGTTCCCCCGCATATGCATGCTAGTTGTTTCCAACTCTAGGGGCCGGTGCTCATCCGTTTCAAAGCCGAAGAGCCAGCGCTTGTCCGAGGACGTCTCCGTGGTCATGTGGCCGGCATGACTAGACACCAAAGGCGCATGGAACGCTGTTACCTTCCCACCATAGTGGTCCCTATTTTTCTACTTGCATTTTTACATGTTTTCGAACTGCTAGGTTGGTAGAAGCTGGGACGAGTAACAGGCGCTCACTCTGTTACGCGGCACTCGGGATTCGACCCGCCAAACAGCCGACTTTCTGATCGACAAGTTCAGCGTCCTAACCCACTGAGTCACCGTGTCCCTTTTCACTAAGCTAGACATACCCAATTCCCACAAACATTTGTCATATGTTTTAGCCTCCAGCTCCCTAATCATCTTTGTTTACCATCCATTTAGACCAGATGGTCCCCCTGGTTTAGTTTATAGAACAGTGGCCATGAGCAGAGCCTTCTCAGAGACAGCACCCCAATTATAGAACTTTCTTCCAAGAAAAATATGAACAGTGCATCCCTCACCCATTTAGAGGCAACTCCAAACACTGTTCAGCCAGGCATATGTAGAACAACACCACATTTTATGGTCAAACAGCACTAAGTAAATTACTACTAATATTTTTCTTTCTTAAAATACATACTTTTAATATTGTTTTAAGCAGTGTTGGTGATGCTTTACAATAGCTGTCTTTGAGAGTTTTTTTGTAAACCACTCTGGACTGCTCAGAAACATTTAATTTTGAATTAGATGTTGATTTAATAAATTAGGCAGAAGAAAGAAATGTTTAAATACATCTAAATCCCACAGACCTACTGCCTTCTAGGTGCATACTGTAGAAAAAATAAGGCATTGCATTTCTAACCAGCATAGCCATAGGATTATGGGAACTGTGGTCCATGGCAGGGCTTTTCAACCGGTGGTACGTTGGCACCTGGAAGGAGGTATGCATATGACAGATTGAACAGCACTGTAAAAAAAAAATGTAAAACAAAGTGTAAAAGTGGATGAGGTGAAGTGACAGCAGTGTCACACAGGATTGTGGGAAAGTCAGCTGGAACTGCATGTTGCCTGGGTCCTGCTGAAAGCCCAGGATCAGTGCGCACAGCTCCAGCTGATTGGGGGTGGCAGGTAGCCTTGCGCAGTCGTCAGGCAGAGATTCAGCTGGAGCTGCGAGAGGCATTGCCTGGGTCCTGCTGAAAGGGAGAGAAGAGATGATATTGAAGGGGGTGGGGGAAGAGATATTGAAGGGGTGGGGAAGGGATGATATTAAAGGGGGTGGGGGAAGTGATATTGAAGAGGGTGGGGAAGAGATGACATTGAAGGGGGTGGGGAAGTGTGTGTGTGTGTGAAAGACAGAGAGAGATCCCCTTTTTGTAAGTTTGCTTACTCTGCAATGCTTTCCTTTCCCCACACTTTCGCTTCCCTGCTGGCTCAGTCTCTGTTTTTCTCTCTCCCTCACACACAAAAACTCCCTCTGCTTTCTCCCCCTTCTCGCCCTTTTCCTCCAGCTGCACCTGAATGGAGTGGGAGGAGGTTAAAAAAAGAAGGGAGGAAGAAAGGGGGAGACCCCTTTTTTGTAACACCTCAGCTTCCTCCTCGTCCTCTTCCCCCCTCCCCGGCTCTCTCTCTCTCTCTCTCTCTCTCTCTCTCTCTCTCTCTCTCTCTCTCTCTCTCTTTCACACAGACACACACAGACACACGCAGAGACCCTTCCTGCTTTCTCCTCCTTCTCCTCCTTTATCTCCAGCCACCACACTTTGCCAGCTGCCAGTAGTTACAGACTGCAGCTCTGCATGACTGCTGTATTCCTCTCTCTGTCCCTACAATGTGGCAGAGAGGGAGCCGGCCGATGCTCGGTTTGTGCCACTGCACACTCCTATCTCCATGCCTTTCATCACACAGGCTGGGCATGACCTGGGGTGCTAGGTTATAGAATGCCAAGGCCCAAATGAGGAGAGGCCTGGCAAAGCGGGGAATGGCCGAGTGTGATGTGCAAGGCTGGGAGGGGTAGGGTGGGGCAGGGTGAGGCAAATGAGCTGCAGCTGCTGCTGCAAACCACCAGCTCCTGAGCACTCACCATTTCCTGTGTGTGCGCCGGGAGAGTGTCTAGTTGGGTTGGGGTGGGCCAGGGCTGGGGCTGTGGGGACTGGTCCCTTGCCTTTTCTGGGATAGCCCCAGGGGACAAATTTTGGCCCTCCCCTGCCCGTCACCTGCTGCTTTGGTGGCTCTGTAGGCGGAGCTGTGAAGTTCTCTGTCAGAGAACTTCACAGCACTGCCTACACAGCCACCAAAGCTGTAGCTGAATGGGCAAGTGAGGGGGGAACCTGCTCCACTTGTTCCATGGCCGCTTTTGACCGAGCCACATTGCAGCGACATTGGGCGCAATACGTGAGGCAACAAAAAGCCACACCATGCCAAAACTAGCCGTTTTCCGCCTCCTGTGCCATAAGGCCATGGGAAAACTGGGGAAGGTTCCCCCCTCACCTGCCCATTCAGTACAGCTTTGGTGGTTCTCTGACACCAAAGCAGCAGGTGAAGTGCCAAAGGCTCGGGGAGAGGCTGGCCTGGCATGGAAAGGGCACATGCCCCACCCTCCTGCCCCCATGCAGAGTAAGGTTGCTGTCCCCGCCCAGATGCTCTCACCTTCCCCAAGTATTTTTTTTACTAACTTGCCTTTCAGCTGCATTCCGTTTCTTCATTCGCTTCTCAACCTTCACCGCATGTTTGTGAGATTATCGGTAAAAAAAAAAGTTGCATCAGACTTTCCAACTTATTGAGATCTCACAAGAAGTTAGAAAGTCTCATGGGGAAAATTTTTTTGTCCCACAAACATGTGGCGAAGGCTGAGAAGCGAATGGAGAAACAGAATGCAGCCGACAGCAAGTTAGTAAAAAAAATGCTTAGGGGATGCAAGGGGGTCTGGGCAGGGGCAGGGGTGGCAAACGTACCCTGCACAGCTTCAGCAGGTGTCTGGCAGGGGGAGGGAAGCAACAGGCTTTGTGCATTCATTTTTGTGAGCCTGGATCCACTTGTCTCTCTCTAATGTTGTTATTATAGTGTTTGCCATGCTTTTCCCCATTTGGGGTTTTGCTTTTGCCTGCACCTGGGTGTTTGTGAAGGGAAAAGAAAATCAGACCCGGGTCGATAGAGTTGTCCTGAACCAGCCAGGCAACCTCGTCTCCGAAAAAAAACTCCCCCGAGCACTGCCCGCTGAACTTTTATTCACCTCCATCATTACAAAAAACTACATCAGTCTCATACAAAATAGGATACATAGAAATAATTGGATTACTCAGGTGCCTATGAGATCACACAAAAACAAGGTACCATAAGATGTATGTGAAGGCTTTATCATAGCGTTTCCCAAACCTCCCACATGCCAGCCTCCCCACAAGCTAGGAGAGTGTGCTCTCACTGAAGCTAACAGAGGGGCCCACTAGGGGGGAATGGAAAGGCTGAAGGGTGAGAAACCAAATTCTTGAAAGACCAAATTCTGGCCGTTCCCACATGTCCCCTTTTTTTGTGTAATGACAGAAGCAGAATGTTTGAGATAAGCTTGCATAATGTGTAAATCTTTGGCATTGAAGGTAGAGGTGTGAGATCGTTTAACAATAAGCGAACGGCATAATGCCAGCAAAGAGGGAATACATTGGATATAGTAACACAAACTAATCAATATAACTATAGTTAAAATACGATAAACAAATAAATGCTTAAGCCAAGCAAAATCCGGTAGCCAAGATGTAAGCCACTGCCAAATACCCCATCCTTTGTCCTGACGAATTTGGTGAACTAATGTGTGCAAAGCAGATATATGGTTACGAATAGCATTAGAATTATCAGTTATATTAAAACAACACATTTCTTCCACTGCTTCACACTCTGTATTATGTAAAAGCATGAGATAATCTATAGCAGCCCTATTTTCTAAAATAGCATGGTGTAACTCCTTCTGTTCATCATTTAACTGTGCAATAGCAGAGGAAGTATGGTTCAAGGCTTTAGCTACAAGACATGCAAGAGAATTAATATTTCTGCTATTTCTAGCAGCCAAAGCATGAGGAACAAACAAAGCTAGTGCCAAAATTTCCTCCTTGTTGAAAAGACGTGTAGAAGAATCACAGGTGGAGTCTAACTCATCGCCACTGTATCCACGCCTCTTACGATTGACAGGAGATGTGTGCCCGATGGTTTTACTGTCAGGCATGATGAGCGCTAGACGGCTCAAACAACATAAGGTTGGACTGGACGGATTGGCCGGAATATAATTAAATGTTCTCTGTCCACTGGGAAGAGGAATGTGACCTAGAGTGTAGGATACATTAACAATCTTAACACAATTAGTCAAAGCTGAATCACCAAAATTATAACAATTATGGGTACAATTAATGATTCTAGCACAAGTGATATTTTCATGATGAATAACATTTGGAGTAATAATAGAAAAAGCATTTTCCCTAAGTCTATAAGTTGGAGAGCCCCAAGAATACATAGTATCATAGGTAGTAGATATATTAAAATTGGCAAAAAGAGTATAATTTTGAATAGTAGTAGCTGCAGCACAGACAGGAACAATGCAAGAGCTAGTGACTTCATGAGCAGAGGCAGACATGTTTAAGCAAAAATTACTCTGACCAGAAATATTGGCCAGTTGTAGCCACAAATTGAATTGTCCTCTATTTGCTAAATCTTCATGAATTCCTACAGCTGAAGAAATAAAAAAAACCCAAAAAACACAACAACAGTCCAAGTGCTGAATTGGTGTTAAGTCGTGCGATAATTGCCGACAGGAATAGTTCTGGGGTCGGCTCTAGCTGTGCAGTAGTAAGGTCACAAAGGGATTTGCACTGAGTGTTTTTAACATTCCCCATGTTACTGGTGGCTGAGTTCCTGCTGGCCTCGAAGGTCTTTTACGCCTTCATGGTGTTTCACCCACCGGGTTCGGGTTCAATGTCAGGGCTGGATTGAACTCTGGGAGCGGACTGCTCAGCCTCTGGTGCCAGCTCATGTTTGGCTCGGAATGGCTTCACACACCTGGAAAGTACCCACACCGGTCCTGTAGGAGTAAGAACAGATGCAAAACCCCTTCCCCAAGTAATCAATTCAGCTGGTCCCTTCCAGGCTGGCTTAGGCAGCTCCTCATACAGCACTTGTGGTCGCTCCAGGGGAAGCTCCTTCCTAAAATGTCTCTCTGCAGGAGTATAAGCTTGATTAGTGATAGTTAAATAATTCAAAGTAAACAACAATACTGGAATCAAAGATGTAAGATCTGAGGGAGTAATTCCCCTTTCTTTTAAAAGTTTAAACAACAAGGCTTGAAATGTACCATGTGCACATTCCACTATAACTTGGCCTGAGCTACTGTATTGTATGCCATGTCGTAGAGAAATATCCCAAGTTCTGCAAAATTGAGAAAAAGCATTAGAAGTATACACAGGAACGTTGTCAGTCTTTAAGACAAGTGGTCGTCCCATGACAACCATGGCAGCGAGAAGGTGTTGAATAACATGAGAGGCAGTTTCGCTGCGAAGGGGGGTAACCCACACATAGCCAGAATAAGTATCTATGCAAATGTGAAGATAGGAAGCTGGAGAAAACTGTGGAATGTGAGTAGCATCCATCTGCCAGACAGCATCAAAGGGAAAAGAGAGGGGGAAGAAGGAGCAAGAAGGACAGGCTGAGATAATATCACGAGCCTGAGAAAGTGGAATGTTAAAGGTAGCACGAAGAGATTTAGCATTCTGGTGAAAATAGGAATGACTAGTTAAAGGGTCAGTAAAAAGTGGAGCCATCTTAAGAGAATGTAAAGCAGCGTCTGCTCTTTACATTGCCATCAGAAATTGTATCAGAAAAACCTGTATGGGAGCGAATGTGAGAAACAAAAAATGAAGTAGTCCGGTCATGCAGGAGAGTTTGAAAAGTAAGGAATAGAGAAAGCAAGTTACGATCCAAAAGTGGGAATAGGTAAACAAATGCAATATGATTAAAAAGATTGTCCACAATAAGATTAAAAGGATTCAAATCATGTAATTTAAAGGCTAAAATCACTGCAGAAAGTTTAGCACGCTGGGCTGAGGTTTGAGAAGCTGTGAACTTAGCTTGCCATTTGCTTGCCATTTGCCATCAACTTGCCAAACAACCACCCCACAGATCCATCTGTAAATAATGTAATAGCATTAGGAAGAGGGGTAAAAACCTGTGCAGATTGAAAAACAAAAGGTAATTCCTGTAAGAAAATCAAACGTTGTTCCTTGGGGGAGTTAAATAATACAGCTCCACATAATCTACAAAAGCAATCGCAAAAGCATTAGACATTTGCATAAAGAAATCATGCTGATTCTTGGTGCTAGGCAAATGAAAGACTAAAGGATGAAAGCCAGAATAAAACACCTTAATGGGAAATACATTTTAGCTGATGTGTGTGGCAAATACAACCATTCTACAATGCAGATAGATTTAAGCGTTTCAGGGAAAAATAAGATAGCAGTTGGTTGTAACAATCCTAAAAGAGAAGCTCTGTTAACCATAACTTTGCAAAAGGCAGAATTGATTTGATGAAGGCAATGTTGCATCGCTGTGGAGACTGGAATCTGCGCATCAGGGATTAAATGATCTTGCAAAGCAATAAAAAGTGGACGCAACAAAGCAGTAGTTAACCCTAAAAATGGTCTAGCCCAGTTCAGATGTCCTAAAAAGTTTTGCAGTTGTACCAGAGTAAAATGAGATGGAATGCACAGAGTTGAAACAAAAGGAGAAAAAGAAGATTGAAGCATCCAAAGACCTAAATATAGAAAGGGAGGTTTATTTTGAACCTTCTCAGGGGCAATGACAAGTCCCGATGTAGCCAAGATTTCCTGTAAGGTTAGTAAGCAGTTAACAGGCAAAGGCTTTCCAGCTAGCAAGTTATTATCCATAAAATGGTAAACAAAGCATTTTTTGTCTTTGGCTGGATGAACTACAGCTGCAAGAGTTGTAGTTAAAAGTTCTGTCTTAGGAGATTCAGTTTCAATGTTCTGACACAATTTAATCATCGGAGCAATGGTAGTCTTAGGTTTGGAATCGATTACTTTCAGGGCTGTTTTGCAGTTCTGATTAGTATTTTCAAATGCCAATTGTTTCATCAAAATGTCAGCAGCAGCTTCATTTTGAACCTTTTCAGGGAAAAGCTCTTGGGTGAAACTGCTTTGCAACCCATTTTCTGTAACACTTCCTTTCAGCTCTTTGTGAACTGCAGATGGAACAGACTCATGGACTTGCTGAGTTTGAGCATTTTGGACCACAGGGCAGACAGCCATTAATGGCAATGCCTCGTGGACGTCCTCTGAATTTTCAGAGACCAATGCAGACTGCACCATTTGCTGAATAGCAGTCTGTGTTTGAGGCTGAGGAGGGTCTGAATTTTGCTGACTCTCAGAGCTCCACTGCCGTGAAGAGTTATTATAAGACAGTGGTGCCTGAGGGTCTGGGGGATACAGGATTGGTGCCTCAGGAATTATTAATTTTGGAGGGTACAAGAGAGGATTGGACCACTCAGTAATAGCTTCATAGCAGAGTTGCCAAGTGTGTAGTACTAATACTGGAGTGGTTACAGCCTGATGCAGATTTTTCCCAATTTCTTGCCAATCATAGGGACTAAAAGACCCATCTGCAGGATACCAAGGGCATAATTTACAAATAATCTTAACCAGATCTTCTACATCCTTTTTATAGACTTTAACTGTTTGCGTAGTCCTTGTCAACAAATTGCAAAGGTCAGATACCTGTTTTTTCTGTCCTGTTGAAAGAGAAGTCCCCATACTTACCTCGTTGATTCCTCAGAGGGAATGAATAGTTGAACGCGTTCGTTTAGCTCCTGCCGACCGAAGGTAAGCTAGAAGTTACAGTTGGCCTCACAGCCTCACACGCGGGGACACCAGGTGAAGGGAAAAGAAAATCAGACCCGGGTCGGTAGAGTTGTCCTGAACCAGCCAGGCAGCCTTGTCTCTGAAAAAGAACTCCCCCGAGCACTGCCCGCTGAACTTTTATTCACCTCCATCATTACAAAAAACTACATCAGTCTCATACAAAATAGGATACATAGAAATAATTGGATTACTCAGGTGCCTATGAGATCACACAAAAACAAGGTACCATAAGATGTATGTGAAGGCTTTATCATAGTGTTTCCCAAACCTCCCACATGCCAGCCTCCCCACAAGCCAGGAGAGTGTGCTCTCACTGAAGCTAACAGAGGGGCCCACTAGGGGGGAATGGAAAGGCTGAAGGGTGAGAAACCAAATTCTTGAGAGACCAAATTCTGGCCGTTCCCACAGTTTGGACCTGTTGTATTGTGGCATCCTGGATAGTACATCAGCTAAAAAAAATCCCACCCTGGGGTAGCAGAAATTGAAGTTAAATTGATTAAAATACTGAGCCTACTAAGCTTGAGTGATAGCCTTCAGAATGTTTTTAGGGCTTCTAGGCTTTTATGGTTAGTCCACACCTCAAAAGGAGTCTTGTTTCATTGTAGGAAGTGCCTCCACATTAAGAGTGCCTAGTGCACCACATAAGCCTCCTTTCCAAACTGCCCACTGCCACTCGATGTCAGTTTTCTGGAGGTGTACGCACATGGTTGTAGGGCACCCTGGCTGTTCCTTTGTAAAAGAACTGACTCCACTGCCACATTGCTAATGTCTGCCTGAATAATAAATCGGGTGTTAGGGTCTGCGTGCTTTAGCACTAGTTCAACAGCAAACAACCATTTAAGTGTTTTTAAAGGCTGCCTGGCATTCCATTATCCACTTCACTGTTTGGCTTGGTTAAGCCGGCAGGCCAGGTCATGGAACTCCTGGGTGTACTTAGCCATGCTCCACTAGCCCTGGCTGATGGTTTTGATGTGGTCCCTGGCTTTTCAGTTGGCCAGGGGGTCTTTGAAATGTTTACGGAGTGCTGTCATGAAGTGGTTGAAGTTTCTCAGCTCTGGGGCATTATCATTATGGAGGGTGACCATCCACCTCGCTGTGGCCTCTTCCAGGGTCATGGTGACACATTTCACCCTGCTGTCTTCTGTAGCTATTTCTTGACCATACTCTTGCATGTAGGTCCAAACCTGGGGCAGCAAGAACCCCAGTTGCTCAGGATCTGTGTCAGATTTCAAATTTTTGGGGTCTTGTGGCTCCTTCTTCTTGCTGGTGCCAGCCCTGCAAAGGGGCCATGCTGGGCTACCTCTCCAGGTGCTGGGGCTGCGGGGGCTGCTGCTGCCATGGATCCAGCTCTCCCATTCCCTGCTGCAGTGGTTGCAGTTGCCCCATCAGTCGCTGAGGCTGGATGTGGGTGATCATCTGGCTGGGAGACAAGGACAAGGGCTTTGCACACCTTGAGGTTTTCAAAAGCCCCCCTCCCCCCTGCATAAACTTGATGGCTTGCTCCATCATCCAATCAGCCTGGCCATGTTATTCACCCATCTCTTCCTCCTCTACCTCCTTCAGTTCTTCAGTTCTCCATCCTCTGTTCCCATCAGCAGCTTCCAGAGCTTCTATGAATAAAAGTCACCCTGCAGGCTTCTCTTCTTCTTCCTCACAATACCCAGGGACCACCTGGGTCTCAGCGGATAGCTGCAGCTCTCTGCATTTCTTGTCCACTTGGAAAGATCCAGCCCGGGAGAAGGCCTGGATGAAGCCCCTCCCCCAGCATTTGTTCTACTACTGGTCTCTCCCTTGAGCCAAATTACATGCAAAGTCCCCACAATAGAAGTGATGTCCTCTCTGAGTTGACCACAATTGCAGATTCTGCTTAATGTCAGACCTGCCCTAGTCTGATCCCTTAGGGAAAGGACTCCATTTGGTTGAAGTGAAAAGGCACTTTTACTAAGAGATGCTTATTGCAGTGAAATCAAGCAGAATCTAAAATTACCATGCTCCAATACAGAACTAAACTCCTGGTTTCCCTAGCCCTCCTCCTGTGATCCCTTCATGTGTAGTACTGCCGAAATGTTTTGAGGAATGCTGAGGGCTGGTGAAATTCCACTCTCAGGGCAAATGGCCTTAAAGATGCCAGTGTGTCAGCATGAAACTGATTCCAAAGCACTCTGTTCTTCCTCCATTTCCCATCATAAAGGTATACAGCTTTATTGCCCATTTGTTCTCCCCTCCCCTTTCCCAACTGAATTGATGGCAGAACACCAGCAAGGCATCAAGCTGAAGATTGTGGATCTGACACTGTTGCATAACACATTGTGCTAAGCACATTGGTTTGTGCTTAAATTGTAAGCTGCCCTGAATCTTCAGAGAAGGGCGGGATATAAATGGGATTAAAATAAAAATAAATAAAAAATAAAATAACAAAGTAGCAACAATGATTCATTGGCAGATCTTCAAGAAATAATATTTGCCTGCAAGCAAGAACTGGTAGAAACACTAAATATAGAAAGTAATAGAAGTTAAAGTACTCTGGGACTTTACAATTCAAACTGACAGGTGCCTGCCACCTAACACCAAACACTTAACAATTGTTAGTAAGAAAAATGCCTGGATAGTGGAGGTGGCAGTATTGGAAGACAGGAGAAAAGAAAAGGAAGATCTGGAGAAAATCACAAATTTTGAAGAACTGCAAATAGAAATAGAATGACTATGGCAAAAAAAAGCAATGATGGTACCAGTAGTAATAGGCACCTATTATTATTAGGTGCAATCTCAAAATATTGGAACACCACTTGAAGAACATTAGCATTAATAAAATTACCATCAGTCAATTGCAAAGGCAGTTTTACTTTGAATAGTTTACAGGTGAAACTCGAAAAATTAGAATATTGTGCAAAAGTTCATTTATTTCAGTAATGCAACTTAAAAGGAGAAACTAATATATGAGATAGACATTACATGCAAAGCAAGATAGTTCAAGCCATGATTTGTCATAATTGTGATGATTATGGCGTACAGCTCATGAAAACCCCAAATCCACAATTAGAATATTACATGCAATCAATAAAACAAGGAGTGTAAATAGAACAGTATTGGACCTCTAAAAAGTACATGCATATGTACTCAGTACTTGGTTTGGGCCCCTTTTGCAGCAATTACTGCCTCAATGCGGTGTGGTATGGAAGCTATCAGCCTGTTATGGAAGACCAGGATGCTTCAGCTCTTCTGCATTGTTCGGTCTCATGTCTCTCATCTTTCTCTTGGCAATGCCCCATAGATTCTCTGTGGGGTTCAGGTCAGGCGAGTTTGCTGGCCAATCAAGCACAGTAATCCCACAGTCATTGAACCAGGTTTTGGTGCTTTTGGCAGTGTGGGCAGGTGCCAAGTCCTGCTGGAAAATGAAGTCAGCATCCCCATAAAGCTCATCTGTGGAAGGAAGCATGAAGTGCTCCAAAATCTCCTGGTAGATGGCTGCGTTGACCCTGGACTTAATGAAGCACAGTGGACCAACACCAGCAGATGACATGGCTCCCCAAATCAACACAGACTGTGGAAACTTCACACTGGACTTCAAGCATCTTGCAGTGTGTGCCTCTCCATTCTTCCTCCAGACTCTGGGTCCTTGATTTCCAAATGAGATGCAAAAGTTGCTCTCATCAGAAAAGAGGACTTTGGACCACTGAGCAACAGACTAAGTCTGTTTTTCTTTAGCCCAGGTAAGACGCTTCTGATGTTGTTTGTTGTTCAGGAGTGGCTTGACAAGAGGAATACGACATTTGAAGCCCATGTCCAGGATCCGTCTGTGTGTGGTGGCTCTTGATGCACTGACTCCAGCCTCAGTCCACTCCTTGTGAAAGTCCCCAACACTTTTGAATGGCCTTTTCCTGACAATCCTCTCCAGGCTGCGGTCATCCCTGCTGCTTGTGCACCTTTTTCTTCCACACTTTTCCCTTCCACATAACTTTCTATTAATATGCTTTGATACAGCACTTTGGGAACATCCAACTTCTTTTGCAATTACCTTTTGAGGCTTTCCCTCCTTATGGAGGGTGTCAATGATGGTTTTCTGCACAACTGTCAGGTCAGCAGTCTTCCCCATGATTGTGATTCCTACTGTACCAGACTGAGAGACCATTTAAAGAAACCCTTTCCAGGTGTTATGGCTTAATTAGCTGATTAGAGTGGGACACTTTGAGCCTAGAATATTGCATCTTTTCATAATATTCTAATTTTCTGAGTGTGGATTTGGGGTTTTCATGAGCTGTACGCCATAATCATCACAATTATGACAAATCACAGCTTGAACTATCTTGCTTTGCATGTAATGAGTCTATCTCATATATTAGTTTCCCCTTTTAAGTTGCATTACTGAAATAAATGAACTTTTGCACGATATTCTAATTTTTGAGTTTCACCTGTATATCCAAACAACAACATCTGCCTATCCCAGGTCATATGGAAAGACTTAATGAGTGGCTAAGAATGCCGAATCCAGTCTAAATATCTACTGACTGTGCAACCAACCATAATAGTATCAGATTAAAAACAAATCTAACTCCCAAACCATGAAAACTGCTAAGAAATAAGAACATAATGCTAATGAATATGTATACAATTTGATGAAAACTCCAAATATTCTAGAATAACCATGTTAAATATTTCTATCCAAAATAGCATTTGTACAGAACAGTGTAGGTTTGCAATTCTGAAGGTAAAATTTCAAAAATGCTACAGCATGGTAATGTTTGCTTAGTTTGCTTTATAATGGTTCATTTGTTTGCTTAATAAAAACAAATGCTGTTTACTTATATGATTAATTGCATATTTCCTTCATATTCAAAGTGTAGAGCAAAATGGAAGCCAAATATTGGATCAAATATTTGTTTACTCAGCAAATATCTGAATGGCTTCTGCTTTATTTGGAACAGCAGCTTTTAGCATTTAGCTGCTGATAAATTTTGGTTACATTTTTTCTTAAAATGGAAATTGGATATATTGTTTCATGAATAACAGGAAATAAGCAGCCAGAAGAAGAACCTAAGAATTGCTCTTGCTTTGATGGATAGATTTTTTACTATTTTTCCAATTGTTAATGCCAAGCAGATGTTTTAAAAATCTGAAAAGAGAATAAAAGTGAAAATGCCACAATGTTTTATCTATGCTAGTTATTTATTTAGATTATGTGCATGAAATATGTTCTGATTATTAGATTAATAAGATAATATTAGATGTTATATTGCTTTATTCTGTTCTGCTGATATAATTATTGTCACAAAGAAAAAAGCAATTTCATAATTATTCAGCATATCAAGATGTATCCCAACCTGTGTCCAAACTAAGCTTTTTAAGGACCAAGGAAATCCCAATATATAATCTTTTTCCTGTTTTATTTGTAAAATCAAAGGGTGTCACTTGGATACACTCTATAAATTTAACTCATTCAAATCCTTCAGTAAGAATAGAATAGAATAGAATAGAATAGAATAGAATAGAATAGAATAG
>JAKJMR010000676.1:36099-46277 GCA_024449315.1 Daboia siamensis | reverse complement strand
TAGAATAGAATAGAATAGAATAGAATAGAATAGAATAGAATAGAATAGAATAGAGCTGGAAGGGACCTTGGAGGTCTTCTAGTCCAGGCCCCTGCTCAAGCAGGAGAACCTAATATCCAGTGATGGAGCGCCCACAATTTCTGGAGGCAAGCTGTTCCACTGGTTAATTGTCCTCACTGTCAGGAAGTTTCTCCTTAATTCCAGGGTTGCTTCTCTCTTTGGTCAATTTCCAACCATTGTTTCTTTTTCTTTTTTTAAAAAAGATTTTATTAGGGTTTTTTTCTGACTTACATATGTTAATTTTTCAACCAGCGTGCTGTCTGGATTGAAAAGTGCTAATACATAATCAATTCCTAATCCTTGGTTCTTTCCTCTGTATTCATTCCTCTGTATTCATTCCTTGTAGAATGAATCCCAGATTTGATAATATTCTGTTTCTTCTTTATCTTTCAATCTCATAGTTAATCTGTTCATCTCTGCACATTCCAATATTTTTTAAATTATTTCTTCCTCTGGTGGTACTCCTTCATTTTTCCAGTATTGTGCGAAGGTTATTCTTGCTGCTGTTGTGACGTGTAGAATCAAATATAAGCTTTGTTTATTCATCTTTTCTGGCATTATACCTAATAAGAAAAGTTCAGGTTTAAATTCAACATGTTCTCCCAACATTTTTTCTAACCAAGAAGGTATCTTTTTCCAATAAGCCTTTGCTTTGCTACCTGTCCACTGAAAGGAATAAAGTAGTATTCAGAAATTTCTAATGAGTCTAAAGATTGATAGAAGAAGCCACCTGAAAGTCACAAACTCTGACAAGTAAATTTCATACAAAAAAGAAAAGCACAAGTCGCTAGCTAACTGAAACCACAAACAGAGGAAATACAGAAATAACTATAGGAGCGGAGCTTTGTTAACAGAAAATTAGATGGTGATAGATAGGATGTGCACAAAGGGGCTTCCTGGAACATGGGTGGGACAGTGGTTTTAGGTGGTCTGGATAGTTTATCAGATGATTAGGGAAGGGGTATTGAGTGCAATAAGGGAGGGGGCATCTGCATCGGGAGTAGGATATAAAAATGTGTCAAACAGCTCTTGGAGGTGTGAATGAACTCCTGTGTGTGTTTCAGTTCACCAAGCCTTTGGAAACACTTCTTTTTAAATAAAACTTTGTTACTGGAATTCCAAGCAAGTTTGTTTGTTTTGGGATCTTGAGTCACATTCCAAACAACTTGGGAGCTCATCTGGGATATCCAAATAGTCCCCAGATCACCAGGAGTGGCCACCCCTAAGGGGACAGGTGCCATGTCGATTTTGACCGTTTCCTGAAAGGTGACCAACCCCGCCCTGGTACCTGTGAAGAACCAGATGCTAAATAGTGGATTCCAGGAACAAAGGAAGTCAGGTCATTTTTTTTTTATGCCACAAGGGTCCTGGAAGACTGGAAAGATATACATACACTAGGTGTGAATGTCCCTAGGGTCTAAAGGACTGACAAGGTGAAGGAAGTGGGTCAAGTACCGGTTGCCGGGAAACACTGTGCACAGACCCAGATAAGAAAATCAGGGCATTTTCACAGTTACCTGGGTGGCTGAGTGGGAGGGATGGTGTGAATCTGAGACTTCTGAGAGGCATCCCAAGGGTCGAGGCTAGGCTGGCAAGGCAGAGTGAGAGCAGACTCCTTTGGCTGGAAAAGGAGGAAGCAGCTTGGTAAAGCGTAAGGTGGTCTCACAAGATCAACAAAGATAAGAGAACCAGGTGCCAACCACTGATGGGTAATAGATCTTCCAAGAAACCACAAAAGGATCAAAAAGGGGACTCCCAAGTTCAGGGAAAAGGAACTAAAGATGTGTGAAGGGAGATAATTTTTTATCTCTTCTCACAGTCCCTTGGGGAAGATCCTGGCTGGATGGAATCATCCTCCTTATAGTAGAACGGTAAAAGATTTAGATAAAGACCTGATGATTCAATTATTTTATTTGGGGACAAAAACAAATAGATGAGGGAACTCAGTGGCCACAGTTAGGTAGTTTTAATTACTTCATTTGAGGGCAAGGTTGCAGAATAAATGATATACTTGAGTTAAAAGTAAAAATATTATGATAAAGTATTGATGATTTAAATGCTAGCAGGATGGGATGGATTCATCTGGAAAATACACCTGGGATAAGAGGAAAGGTACCATGACTCAATATTGTTATTTTGAGTGGCCAAGAAATCCTATTAAAAGCACTAGTACATTTTGCTCAAAATATGGAAGTTTTAAAAATTAGCTATGTCAAGCACTAAACATATAGGTTAATAAAAGAAGTTTATATGCCTGTTGGATCCCAGGCAATATATAGCCCATTTTTTTTAGAGGAGTGTGGAGGTAGTGTATATGTTTCTGTCTATGTTGTGTTTAATAATAATAATTAATAAAAAGGCCTTATTTACAAACAAAGAGAGAGATTAAAAAAGGGAGCTCATTGGCTTGTGAACAGCTTCTTGAAATTATAATCATAGTTATTGATTTGTCAGGAGAAAGTATGAAATGAAATATCTGTATGTGAAATTGTTTATGCAAGCAGTTTGAATGGAAGTGAATGTGTGGGTATGCTGATCCTCTGTCTGTGTGTGTGAGAGAGAGTTTTCCCCCCACCCCAGACTGTGAAAGAAACAGTAAACGGGCAGAATTTTTTTGTTCATTTGTTGTTGCTGTAAAAGTGAAATGTAAAGGCAATAGTAAGCGTTTGCATGAAAAGAGTCTCATGGAGGATGGATGAGAGAATTCATGGGAATGCATGTGAAAAAGAGAAAACTATTTTGTTAGTGGTGAGATTTTTGTGTAATTTCTTCTTCTTTTCCTGTCCCCCCCTCCCAGCTGTGTTGCTTTAAGAGCGAGAGAGAGAAAAAGTAAAAGGGGGGTCTGATCTTTTTAACTATTTTTTTTTCTCTGCTTAGAATTCTGGTTTGAGGAAGGTGGGGTGGATGTGAAATTTAATACCTATTCTTGGAAGTAAGAAATAAGGTTATTTTTTTAAAAAATAAAATAAATGAAATATGAGAAGAATTTGAATGCACCTATATATCCATTGAAGGGACACGGTGGCTCAGTGGGTTAGGACGCTGAGCTTGTCGATCAGAAGATCAGCAGTTTGGCGGATTGAATCCTGAGTGCCGGGAAGCAGAGTGAGCGCCTGTTACTCGTCCCAGCTTCTGCCAACCTAGCAGTTCGAAAGCACGTAAAACTGCAAGTAGAAAAATAGGGACCACTACAGTGGGAAGGTAACAGCGTTCCGTGTGCCTTTGGCGTCTACTCATGCTGGCCACATGACCATGGAGACGTCCTCGGAGATGAGCACTGGCCCCTAGAGTTGGAAACGACTAGCACGCATGTGCAGGGGAACCTTTACCTTTATCTTTTATATATGCATCAACCAAAAGAAATGACTCTGAATTATTTTGCTTAGATCTGTAAATGTTTTAACCTACTTAATGGAAATTTGTTTCCATCTGAATGGAATCTGATTAAATTGGAATTTGACTATATTCATCCTCAAGTCAGCGGTAATCCAAATCATATTGAATCTTGACCAAGATTTTTGCCTGTTTGAATAAAAGGTATCAGAACCCATTCCTATTTCACTTCTGCCTATCCCCTCTGATCCAAAATCAAAGCTCACCTTTCCCTGGGTTCTGCCATACTCCCAAGGGGGAGGGGAGATGTTCCTGCAGGGTTATTGCCTTTGCTTCATCTTTCCACTAGAATGTAACCTTTTGCTTTAAGCCTCTGTGTCCTCTACCCGCCCACTGCAATGTAACAATTTGCTTCCTGTGTTATCTTTCTCTCTGAACTCTATCTTCCTGAACTGTCAGCTAGAACAAGGGATGAAATAAGGAACGTAACCTCCGTGCCTGGTTTATGTCTATGCTGTCAGAGGAAGGTGTGAAAAAGCTGCCAACCATCGCTGCATGAGCTGGAGATGGGCCAATGTTATCTTCCCTTTTCCCACAATGGACTTAACACCTGGGGATTGGACATCCCACATTGGGTAGGCGGATTATGGGATGGGGTCCTGTTTGGGGATACTTTAATCTATTGCTCTGCACGGGAAATTTCAGATCCTATCTATTATGCCTGCTATCAACTACTCTTAATAAAAGATCCTGCCTGCCGCTTTTAAGTTATTCCTTCTGGGGGTCTTGCTTTTCAGCTCCTTCCCTTCAGGGGCTCAATGTTTTATAATCCACAAAGAGAAGGAAAGAAAGTTCTGGCTCACCCAGCCTCAGCACACAGTTGACAGTCAGCTGTTTTGCAGTGCTTCACTTGTGGCTGGAGATGACTTGGGCTGCCTTGGCTCTCCCAGCAGCCTTTCTCCCAACTTTTTAGAGGGGTTCTTCAGTCCACTCCAATTGGCCACTGCCTGATCTGAGCTCCTGGACTGTCCTTCCTTCTTCGTTGCCACTCGAGGGCAATTTTTCGACCCTTTATGGGTTGCTATGTGAAAGAAACTGGATTGGAAAGCCAGAGCACCGGTTTCTTCCAGTCATCCCATCGGAGACCAAACCGGAAGTCCATTCCTATCATTGTTCATTATCTTGCACTCTGGTGCTTTGGAGAATAGTTTGACACACACACCCTCTTCTTTGTGGCAGCCCCTCAAATACTGGAATACTGCTATCATGTCGCCCCATTTCTTCTTTTCTTTAGACTAGCCAAACCCAAGTCCTGCAGCTGTTCTTCATATGTTTTAGTCTCCAGGCCTTTGATCATTTTAGTTGCTCTTCTCTGAACTTTTTCCAAGGTCTCAACATTTTTTTTGTAGTATGGTGACCAAAATTGGTTGCAGTATTCCAGGTGTGCTCTTACTAGGGTTTTATAAAGTGGTTGTCAAATAGCTGCTTCTTCATCTCCTGTCAAGCAAGAACATTTGATGTTAGCAGCATCAAATGTTTTTGTTTGACAGGAGATGAAGAAGCAGCTATTTCATATGTTAAACTTGTGTATTGCTTTAAGAGATAGGGTTAAGGCTGGGAGGAGGGAGGAGGAAGATTGTACTTCAAGGCCGTTGAAATTAAAGAAGATAAGAACTTGGCGGGTTGTCTAACGGAAATTAATTAACTTAAATTAATTGGAGAATGTGATTAATGACAAAAATAGAAAGGTGGAGAATTGTATTTAATATATTGTACAAGGGGGCAGAGATTTCAGATTCCAGCTTCCTTCAAGCAAGCATTTGCCGGTTTATTGGGCTAATAAAGGACTTTTAAGGTAAACAATGCCTCAGAGTCACTTGAAAAGCTCATACATCGGAAACTTGACACCAAGTTGGAATCCCTCTACTTTACAAACTAACTAGGGAGTCCGAACCTCTCATCCCTGTCTCCAAGTTTGGGAGACAGTCTGGCAAGAGTTGGGGAAGATACCATCATGGAGGAAGAAAAATGGCCTGAAGCCAGCTCCCCGGCACCAGCAGCCACCCCAGCAGGGGAAGGGCCAGCAGCCAGCAGGGAAAGAGCTTCAGCAATCCTCCCAGCTGGGAACTAGACTCAAACAACCAGGAGAACGGCCTGGTCATCAGAGTGGATTAAGCCGAGTGGAGACTCCAGGTGCTTCGGAGCAGCCTTGCCAACAAAGAGAATCCTGTATTCCCCAGACTGGTGGGGAGTGGCCAGGCCAGCTGAGATTGAATACTCAGGTGAGTGGAAATATCTGTCTGCAGCCCAAAGCCAATCAATTGACAGTATAGCAGAAAGGTTTGAAGAACTAGAAGTGAGAAGCGCAGAACAGCTCCTGCCAAAGAGGCCCCCAGCCCCCTTTTCGCAGAGCTAATGGCCCTCCAACCCCTGGAGTTCCCTTCTAGGACCTCCAGTCCCACAGAAAAAGAAGAACTAGGGCCCCCTCAGCAGTGGGGAGTGTGGGAGCCCCCACAGAAGGAGGGGCAGCAACCTCTGAGCCTAAATCAGCTAATAGAGGCCTTGCAACAGATTGGGATGTTGCAGAAGCCTGGAGAGCAACAGCCAATGGGGGGATGACAATCCCAAGGAGACTGGTCACCTCTGAGTTCCAAGCAACCACTGAGGGGCCCGCAAGTGAGGGAGGCACCACAGCATTTGAGACTAATAGATCAGCAGCAGAGGGCACCACTATTCCCTGCAGCCAAAATCCAGAGTAGACAACAGCAACCCTCATCTGTCCAACAACTGTTGAGGGGCCTACAACAGCAGGTGCTGCCACAATGTCCCGGCGAGCAACAGCACCTCCCCTCAGACAACCACAACAGAGGAGGCAGCAGCAGGGCCCAAACATGCAACCCCTGGGCCTACAGCAGCACCAATGGGGTTCCAACAGCAGCAGCGGGGGCCCTGGTAGCCCTGGTAGCCATTACAGCAGGGCTGTAAACGGGTGGCTCTGCCGCCCGTTCGGGCAGAAGTGCGCGCGCAAATTGGCTGCGGCAGCAGGGCTGTAAACGGGTGGCGCTGCCGCCCGTTCGGGTGGAGGTGCGCGCGCACCTCTCTGAACGGGCGGCAGAGCCACCCTTTTACAGCCCTGCTGCCGCGACCAATTTGCGGAGCCACCGCCTTCGGAAGAAGACGGCAGCTCCGCAAATTGGCCGTGGCAGCAGGGTTGTAAACGGGTGGCGGTGCGCACGCACCTCTCCAAACGGGCGGAGGTGCACGCGCACCTCTCCAAACGGACGGCGCCACTCTCCATTTGGAGAGGTGCGCGCGCACCACTGCCCGTTCAAAGAGTGCGCGCGCACCAGGCAACTGGGAGCCGAATGAGACGGCTCAAAGAGCCGCATGCGGCTCTGGAGCCGCGGGTTGCTGACCCGTGAGTTAGAACAATTAACCAGTGGAACAACCTGCCTCCAGAACTGGTGAATGCTCCAACACTGGAAGTTTTTAAGAGGAGATTGGAATGGTATATAGGGTTTCTTGCCTGAGCAGGGGATTGGACTAGATGACCTCCAAGGTCCCTTCCAACTTATTATTATTATTATGTTCTCTCTGTAGTGGACCTACAGTTTCATTGACTTTGTTCCTGTTATTAATATGTTGAAAGAAACTTTTTAAATATTTTCCTTGATTTCTGCTGTAAATCTTCATTCATTCTGAGCCTTTGCTTTCCTGACTTTGTCTTTGCATGTTCTGGTTGTCTGCTAATAATCAACCTTAGTTATGTGTCCCTGTTTCCATTTTTTGTACTTGTCCCTTTTGTCTTTTACTTTGTCAGAGAGATTTTTATGCAGCCATGCTGGTTTCTTTTTGACTTTCTTGTTTTTCTTTTTCAGTGGTATTGTGCTGGACTGGGCTTTTATGATAGCATTTTTCAGAGTTTCCCACACTTCTTGGGTTGTTTTCCCCTTTAGGATTTTTGTCCATGGAATCTTTCCTAGGTTCTCTCTGAGTTTGTTAAATCAGGTCTTTTGAAGTTTAAGACTAGTTGGATTATTTTGTATTGCTTGTGTTTGCATTATATTGAATTTCAGCATGATGTGGTCACTTTCACCCAGGGTTCCAGCAACTTCAACTCCCACTATCGCTTCTCTATTAGTAAGAATTAGGCCCAGTGTAGCTTTACTTCTAATTCCCTCCTCCAATGTTTGGATGATAAAGTTGTCAGCTAGGTTAGTTAAGAATCTGTTTGATCTCCCACTCACTGCAGAGTTTGTTTCTCAGTTAATATCTGGATAGTTGAAGTCTCCCATTACTACTGTGGTATGCTTCCTACATACGTTTGTTAACTGGTTGGCAAAGAGTTCATCTATTTCTTCTGATTGGTTGGGTGGCCTGTAATATACACCTATGGCAATGTCACTTTTTTCCCTTTTATATTGACTCATATGCATTCTGGAGGGATTTTATCTGATCATGTGCATTTCTGTGGATATGTAGTGTTCTCTTACATATAGTGCAACTCCTTCTCCTTTTTTTGTAGATCTATTTCTTTTGAACAATTTGTATCCATCCATTTCTACATTCCAGTCATGGGTTTCATCCCACCCAGTTTCTGTAATGCCAACTATGTCATACTGCCCTCTTGTACTATTGCTTCTAGTTCACTGTGTTTGCTTACCAAGCTTTGAGCATTTGTATATACTAAGCATTTAAGACCTTTATGCCTGTCCGTGGGAATGTTTCCTGTTTGAGTTTTTCTTTTTTTCTCATCACTCCCTACATTATTGCTTGATTTGTTTTCTTGAGATTTATTATTGTTTTGTGTTCTAGAGATTCTAAAGATTGGTCACTCTTCCCCCTCAATTTTAGTTTAAAGCATCCATCCTTGTTCTACTTGACCTCTTGGTGGCTTTCAATACCATTGACCATGGTATATTTCTAGAGCAGCTTCAGGGGAAGGGAGTGGGGGGCTTTGTGCTATTCTGGTTCGCTTCCTTTCTTTGTGGCCACTTTCAGTGTTAATAGGAGGTGAGAGGTCCAGCCCTCACCCACTGCTTTGTGGGGTCTTGCAGGGCTCAGTATTCTCCTCTGTTCTGACCCAGCCTTCGTGAGTGCTACTCAACTGCTAATTGTGTTGAAAACCCCTTTTCAGTTAACAAGGCATGAGCAAGGCAGGAACTCATGAGAACATAACCCCTTTTTATTTTAATAAGGCAGTTATGGAATAAACTCCAGATAACCAGTCCTTAGGTGTTAAAACAAACAGTAGCAGTCTCTGCTCTCACTTGGCTGATATAAGTACAAAGTCTCTTGGGTTCTTAGCAGTAAGGCTTTATTAGCAATTCAAACCAAAAACAAAGAAATCTGACAAACTTGGATAATTGGCAAAGAGTCCTGGCAAAAGAAATCCAAGAGAGAAACAACATACTGGAGCATGAACACTTGCTTGTGACATGTGGCACCCCCCACACCTCTCCACTTTATAGTCCAGCCAAGGTGTGATTTTTTAGAGTCTCTTACTTTTCCTGGAGAGCCTCCCCACCACTCTCCATTGTCCTGCACACCTTTCCTCTCTGCGCATATGCACATCTGGGACAGGCCTCAGCTGTTCCTCCTCTTCGCTCAGTTCAGGCCCCCAACACAGTTGTCTCTCTGCCTGAGTATGACTAGAAGGGCCTGGCTCCACATCTGGCTCTGAGTCTTCTTGCTCCTCAGAGCCTTCTACAGATTCCTATGTGAACCTAGACACCCCTTCCCTCTCATCCTATTCATCTGACTCTGCTGCCAGATCTGCTGGCAGTTGAGGAACCACAACATCATCTCCTATGCAACATCTACATGAAACTGTTGGGTGAAATCAGTATGCTGATGATACTCAGCTGTATGTCTCAGCCTGTGGTGAGTTAAGCAATACAATGACCTTCCTCTTGCAATGCCTAGAAGTTATTAGGAGCTGGATATGGGACAATGAGTTGAAACTGAACCCTGGCAAGACTGAGTGGCTTTGTGTTCGGAGTTCTTTGGTGCTTGAAGAATTGCCAACTTTGCTCTTGGATGGGGTGGCACTGCCCCAAACAAATCCAGTAGGTAATCTGGGGGTTCTCTGGGACTCACGACTCTTGCTCAAAGAGCAGGTGACAGTTGTGGCCAGGAGGGCCTTAGTGCACCCTGTTGTGCACCAGTTGTGCCCTTTCCTGGACCAACAATCCCTATTCACAGTTACTAATGCCCTAGTCATCTGAATTGCACTCTATAAGGGGCTGCTTTTGAAAAGCATCCAGAAGCTCCAGTTGGTTCAAAATGCAGTGGCCTACATGGTTTTGTGTAGACCACAGTGGGCCCATGTATGACTTCTCCTGCAGGAGCTGCATTGGTTGCCAATTTGCTTCTGGTGCAATTCAAGTGCTGCTTGTCACCTTTAAAGCCCTTCATAGCTTGGGACCAGGATATCTGAGGGACCATCTCTTGTCAGTCACATCCATCCAACCCACTACAGCTGTGAGGCAAGGAATGTTGAAGATCCTGTCCTCAAGGGAGGTACATCTGACAGGACCCAGAAGAAGGGCCTTCTCAGTGGTGGCTCCCTTCCTCTGGAACATCCATCCAGAAAGTACACTAGTGCTCACTCTGACACTCTTTTGGAAGGCTCTGAAGACATGGTTTTGCCAGTGGGCTTGGGGAACCCTGAATGGAACGGAGTCCATTAAATGGAATTGTATTTAACAAGGCAGCAATATCTAATAATTCTTTGCACTAATAAGCTAATAAGTTATATGTGGCTATAGAAAAAGTACACTATG
>JAKJMR010000676.1:0-22208 GCA_024449315.1 Daboia siamensis | reverse complement strand
TTCCTTCCTTCCTTCCTTCCTTCCTTCCTTCCTTCCTTCCTTCCTTCCCTCCCTCCCTCCCTCCCTCCCTCCCTCCCTCCCTCCTATTGTCCTGTGCTACACCGCCCAGATCCCAGCCTGGTTTTGGCAGATAGCAGTGCATTCTCATCCACACAGAGCGGCCGGGCAAAATAAAACCACTGACATCACGGCCCTGCCTGTGCACGCACAAAGGCAGAGGAGAGCGCATGCACCTCAGCCTCTGCGCACGCACACAGGCAGGGTGGGGATGTCACCGGTTCACCTCCTGTTTTCAGGCATGTACATTACGAATTGGCTACTTCTCCCAGTCATTTTTTCCCTATCAGAGCCCAGCATTTGAGCCAGATTCCCCAATCCTCTCCATGTACATCGTTCTTCCCATAGCTCTCCCCAGCGGTGTCAAGAGATACCCATTTCTGGCTGCATTGCTACCATTCTTAAGTTACATTTGCACCCGCCTGAAGGAAGAGAGCGATGCTTTTCTCCCTCCTCCAAAGGAAACAAACCCGCATCGCCACCAAGTCACCCTTCCTTCGGGTGAAGTAATCTCCGGACCCAACTTTGAGACTGTTTTAGCCTGAAGCAGAGAGTCGGAGAGCTGCATCACTCTCACCATTTGGACTCTACTTTTATGGCCTGGGAGTAGCTTGCCTTTCAAACCTCCAATATATAACAGAAGGGGAAACCCGCTGCAAAAGGGCGTCTCGCAGAGTCTTTCCCGAGTGATACCTGCGCTCCAGCTCTGCAGAAAAAGAAGCGCCGTGTTTCCCACCAGTGCAGGCAGCCCAGATCCTGTGAGAGGTTGAGTGGGAATGAAGCAGCCCTCGGGTCTGTGCTGCAGAAAAGCCGCAAGCGCCGGTGTTGCCTTGGCTCCTGCCCAGCTCACTTGCTTGTGGAAAAGAGGCTGCTTGCTAAATGAGCTGGGCAGCAGCCTGGGATCAGCATTTCTGAGCGCGACTCAGCTGATCCCAGGCTCCTGCCCAGCTCATTTAGCAAGCATCCTCTTTTCCGCAAGCAAGTGAGCCGGGCAGAAGCTCGGGATCAGTATTTCTGAGCGCAATTTCTGAACCCAGGATCAGCTGAGTTGCTCTCAGAAGTCGCTCTCAGAAACTCTGATCCTGGGTTCCTACCCAGCTCACTTAGCAAGCAGCTTATTTTCTGCAAGCGAGCCAGACAGGAGCCCGTGATCAGCGTTTCTGAGTGCAATTTCTGAGCGTGACTTCTGATCGCGACTCAGCTGATCCCGGGCTTCTGCCCGGCTCACTTGCGGAAAAGAGGCTGCTTGCTAAGTGAGCCAGGCAGGAGCCCACAATCAGCTGAGCCGCACTCAGAAGTCATGCTCAGAAATGCTGAGACTCCAGATTTGAGCCAATGACCAGAGGAGAACACTGCTGATCAGCTGGGAGGCTGGGACTCCAGATCTGATGCCGCTAGCCAGCTGGAAGTGCCGGTGGGCAGCCCCAATGCCACCGAACAGCCAGGAGCATTCGGCAACCTTCTCTCGGGTTTGCCAGTCAGCTGAGAGCCCGTGGCTTGACAGCCGCTCCTGCTCAAAAGCAATGGCACTCCCAGCTGACTGGCGGCCAGGAGAGAAGGTTGTCGAATGCTCCTGGCTGTTCGGCGGCATTGGGGCCACCCGCTGGGACTTCCAGCTGGCTGGCAGCATCGGATCTGGAGTCCCAGCCTCCCAGCTGATCAGCAGTGTTCTCATCTGGTCGGTGGCTAAAATCCAGAGTCTCAGCCTCCCAGCTGATTGGCGGAGCAACGAACGGCTGGCAGGCCAAGTAGCCAGGTTGCTGCACGGATCCCCCCCTTGATTGATTGTCGAGCCCAGGGCTTGACAGCTGCTCCTGCTCGAAAGGCAGAGTTCAGGGGCTGGCAAGTCGCTCACACAGGGCTTTCCCGGGGCTGGCGGGCCGAACAGGAACCGGCCTCGTCCTTTCCACGCTAGAGCAGCACCCATGGAGGCGGCCGAGGGCAAGCAGAGCAAGGCTGCTCCTGCTCGAAAGGCAGGGTTCAGCAGCTGGCAAGGCGCTCACACGGGGCTCTCCTGGGGATGGCAGAAAATGGGGGAAGAGCAGGCCAATCGCCTTAGGTACCTGGGACTCCGACGTGCCTTCCCGGCGATGCTGCATACCACCAGCCAGGTGCTCACGTACCACCAGTGGTACACGTACCACCAGTTGAAAAATCCTGTTCTATATCTCACCACTATTTTGTAATTTTAATAACATGTAGAATAAACAGTGAAGCCTCTGGACTGAAGTTCCTCCTGAAATTTAAGTGGTTCCCTTCCTACTATTATTTGGAAGAGCTCTAAAGACCTGGCTTTTTGCCCAGACCTTTGAGAAGGATTACTTTTTCTTGCTTTGTGTTCTCTTATGGGTTTGTTTCCTTTACCATCATTTTTCTTCTGAATTGTGCTTTTTTCTGTGTTTTATGTATTGCTTTTGGTTTTTAAATGCTTTAAGTATGTAAAACACCAGTATCATTGGGAGCCAGGCAACATATAAATGTAGTAATTTTATTTTAATAAGTAGAATGTCACTGGTTATTTTATCAACACTTTCCTAAAATGAAGATATAGTACACCAATAGCATTGCCCCAATCTTTTTAAGGAAATCAAGATCAGCATTGATTAATCCATGTTGAGTTTTACCATCTGACATACTGTTCTCAGTTGCTACACACTGATTCTGTTCTGGAACTTTTTTGGTCACTGTATCAAGCTGATTGATCTACTATTCCCTGGATTTTTTTTCCCCATACTTGTAAAAAAGATAATGAAAATATTTGCTCTCATTCAGTTATTTGCCCACTTCTCAGTAGTTTCTTAATTATAACAAAGTTTTCAGATGACTATATCAGTCAGAAAAGAGCTAGAAGGGACTTGGAGTTCTTTTAGTCCAACCCCCTGTTTAAGCAGATATACCATTTCAGACAAGCGACTGTCCAGTCCCTTCTTAAAAACCTCCAGTGATGAATCAACCACAACCTCTGATGGCAAGTTGTTACAAGGGTTAATTGTCCTCACTGTTAGGAAGTTTCTTCTTAATTCCAGGTTGCTTCTCTGCTTGATTAGTTTTCATCCATTTTTTCTTGTCCTGCCTGCTGGTGCTTTGGAAAATAAGTGGACCCCCTCCTCTTTGTGGCAACCTCTCAAATACTGGAATACTGCTATCATGTCCACCCTAGTCCTTCTTTTCCCTGGACTAGCCATACCCAATTCCTGTAACTTTTCTTTATATATATTTAAGGAAAGAGTCGCAGATCTGTACCCATGTGGATTTCAGTTCTGAAAGTTTAAGGTATTGGTCTTCTGAGGAAGTCAAAGAAGTCTTGACAGATTTTAAATACTAGCTGTTATTACTTAAATAACAGCTTTATATTTAAATTTATTATTTAAATGATTTGGAGATTGCCCACTTGCATTCTCAACAGAGGAAGCATGGTTACATCACGAGGAGTAAAGCTGATTTTAATTTAAGACAAAACAGTAGGAGGAGAGGTGGAGAGGGGAAGATAAATCATAGGAAAAGAAACAAGACTGGAGAAGGGAAAAAGAGAAGGAAAATTGGAGCAATTAAGAGGAAAACACCAACAAGGGCAGCAGCCTACAGCAAACCTTGCCTGCTGAGAGAGGCCCAGCTGCAGCTGTATGTTGCCTTCCTGGAGCAAAAATTAAAGATGAGGCTAAGAACCTAACCAAAATAATAACAGATTACTACCCTTTTCTACTACTACACGTAGGGACAAATGGCATGAAAATGGACCTGAAAACAATATTGAATTATTATGAACAGCTAGGCAAGAAGGTCAAGGTGTTAGGTGCAAGAGTAGTTTTTTCTTCTATACTGCCAACAAAAGGTCAACATCTGGTAAGAAAACAAAGGATTCAAGAAGTGAACCACTGGCTAAAGGGTTGATGTCATCAAAAGAACTTTGGATTCCTGGACCATGGTCTGTATGTTGCCTCCCTGGAGCAAAAATTAAAGATGAGGCTAAGAACCTAACCAAAATAATAACAACCCACAGATTACTACCCTTTTCTACTACTACACGTAGGGACAAATCCATCTATCCATGATGGATTTTTGGCAAGGGACTGGCTGCACCTCACAAAAACCTGAAAGAATGTTTTTGGAAAATACCTGGCTCAAATTATCAGGAGGGCTTTAAACTAAAACTGAGAGAGGAAGGTGACCAATCTTTAGGATCTCTGGGACCTAATTACAAGCAAAAAACCCTAGGAAAAAATCAAATAATGAGGTAAGGAAGGATGGGAAGGAAGAGAAACTCAAACACCAAATAGGAGGCATAGAAAGCATACCCAGAGTCAGACATAAAGATCTAAAATGAGTATATACAAGTGCAAAAAGTTTGGGGAACAAACAGGATGAACAAGAATTATTAATACATGAGGGTAGATATGATATAATTGGAATTACTGAAACTTGGAGGGATGAAACATTGAGTGGAACATTGAAGATGTCATGGTTCTGACTAACAAAATACTTCAAAGAACTTTCAGGCATTTTTTATCCTAAAAAGTCTTTAATCGTGAAAACAAAGCGTCGGCACAGCATGGTGGATGCTAAAATCTGAATTCCCCTCTCTTCAGCACCTAATATCTGGCACAATTCCCTCCTCAAATTAGCAGTTATAAATCACGTTCTCCAATCAGTTTGAAGGGCAAAGCTTCCCTTCCATTCTGTAACATGCCATTTCTTATCTTATTAAAAACAACCAAAGAAAAATTTCTCCCCCCCCCCCCCCCCCAGCATCATCTAATTCTAAGAGCAAAGCAATTTAAAGGAAAAGGCTGCCTCTTTATATTGTCAAAGGATACAAACTGATCAAAAAAATAGACCCCATAAAAGAGGAGGTGGAGCTGCACTATATGTAAAAGAAATGCATGAGACCAAAGACAAAAATATCCTAGAATGCATATGGGTCAATGTAAAAGAAAAAAAGAATAACATTGCCATAGGTGTATACCACAGGCCACACAACCAAGCAGAAAAAATACATGTACTTTTTGCTAACCAGTTAACAAATATATGTAGCAAACACACTACAATAGTAATGGGAGACTTCAATTACTCTGACATCAACTGGAACATTAATTCTGAACCAAATGAGAAATTGAATAGATTCTTGACCAACCTACCTGACCAATTTGTTGTCCAAAAGGTAGAGGATGGAATTAGAGGGATAGCCATACTGGACTTAATTCTCACGGACAGAGAAGAAGTGATAGAGCAGACATGTCAAACACAAGGCCCAGGGGCCAGATCCGGCCCGCGAAGTGGTTTCATGTGGCCCGCGAAGCCATCCTGGAAACAGTGAGGGAATGGCCCCCATTGCCTTCGCCCTGAGACCCTCCTTCTGCCAGAGACCTCAGATCTGTCCCACTCCTGCCCAGGGTCCCATAGGCACCCTTGATGCGAACGATGTAGAGCTGGCCACGCCCACCCAGTAGGCCATACGCACTCTAGTCATGCCCACCCAGTAGGCCACACTCACCCTGGCCATACCCACCCGGCCCCTTGAGGGCAACTGTAATGCTGATGCGGCCCTCAATGAAATTGAGTTTGACACCCCTGCGATAAACTGCAGGAACCTTGGGTGAGAGTGACCATGTCATACTGCAATTCAATATAATGCAAATAAAAGAAATAAAACATAATGATACCAGAGATTTTAAAAGAGCTGATTTTAACAAACTTCTGAGAGAACTTGGGAAAGATTCCGTGGATGAAAATCCTGAAGGGGAAAACAATTCAAGAAGCTTGGGAAACTCTGAAAAATATGATCATAAAAGCCCAGTCCAGCACAATACCACTGGAAAAGAACAACAAGAAATCTAACAAGAAACCAGTGTGGCTGCACAAAGATCTCTCTGATAAACTCAAAGACAAAAAGGACAGGTACAAAAAATGGAAAGAGATAGGTGTTCTCTAACTATTTTCTTGCGTATTTTAATTTTTATTTCCAGTCTGTCTTTAGTTAGGATTTTGGTAGGTTGGGCTATAGTTTCCTTATGTTTGAAGACTGATGCATAACTTCCTTAGTTACCATGTTTCCCCAAAATTAAGATCTGGTCTTCTATTTTTTTGCCTCCAAAAGTGGCACTAGCTCTTAATTTTGGAGAATGTCTTATCTTAGGACCACCACAGCCAGGCCCCCCACACCCCAATACCTGTTGCACCGCTGCTTGACTTCTTCTATGGCCGCTTGTGCCACTTGCGACCAGTTGCCATGTGGTGCATTGTGCCATTGCCACTCTTCCCGGCAGGATGCTGCTTGGTGCTTTGTGCCATTTCTGCTGCTTGTGGCAGGATGCCGCATGGCTCTTAGGGCCATTTATGCAGCTGAAACAGCCCAAAGTGCCACGTTGCCTCCTGCCACAAGCAGTAGAAGAGACCTGTAGCACACAAGCAAGAGAAGTGGCCTGAAGTGCGCGAGCAACAGAAGTGGCCCCAAATGCTGCACAAGCAGTGAAAGTGGCCCAAAGTACTGCGCAAGCAGCAGAAATGGCCCAAAGTGCCTGAGCAGTGAAAGGGGCCCGAAGCACCATGTAGCATCGTGCTGACAGGAGCGGCAATGGCGCAATGCGCCACATGGTGGCCAGCCACAAGTGGCGGCAAGCAGCCGCAGAAGTCAAATAGCGGCGTGACAGGTGTTGGGGTGTGGGAGGCCTGGCTGTGGTGGTCCTATCAGTAAGGTAAGCGGGAATGGGGCATATGGGGCAGCTTCACCCCCCACTGCCATCTTACTTGATTTTTAGGGGTGCGCCTCGCCCCTAAAAATAGACTCCAGGTTAAATGGACTCCAGAAGATGGTAGAGGACAGGAAGGCCTGGAGGAACGTTGTCCATAGGGTCACGATGGGTCGGACATGACTTCGCAGCTAACAACAACAACTCGCCCCAAAACTAGAGCTTAGTTTTGGAGTAGGGCATATATTAGGCCCACCCTCAAAAATCAAGCTAGGGCTCATTGTTGGGCTGGGTCTAACTTTCGGGGAAACACGGGGTATGTGTCCCTCTTTCCATTTTTGTACTTGTCCTTTTTATCTTTCAGTTTATCAGAGAGATCTTTGTGCAACAATACTGGTTTCTTCTTGGATTTCATCTTTTCCTTTTCCAGTGGTATTGTGCTGGACTGGGTTTTTATGATCATATTTTTCAGAGTTTCCCAAACTTCTTGAGTTGTTTTCCCCTTTAGGATTTTCATCAATGGAATTTTTATTAGGGCTTCTCTGAGTTTGTTAAAATCCGCTCTTTTAAAGTTTAAGACACTGGTTTGCATTATATTGAATTCCAATATGATGTGGTCACTATCACCCAAAGTTCTGGCAACTTCAACTCTGTCTATCATCTCTGTTAGTAAGTATTAAGTCCAGTATGACTTTCCCTCTAGTTCCCTCCTCTACTTTTTGGATGACAAATTGTCAGCTAGATTGGTTAGAAATCAGTTTGATCTCCCACTTGCTGCAGGGTTTGTCTCCCAGTTGATATCAGGGTAGTTAAAGTCTTCCACTACTATTGTGGAATATTTCCTACATACATTTGTTAGTTGTTTAGCAAAAATTTCATCTATTTCTTCTGCTTGTTTGTGGGGCTGGTAGTATATACCTATAGCACTGTCATTCTTTTTTCCTTTTATATTTTTATATAAAATTTTATTAATGTTCTAGTTTAACAATCATAAGTAATTAATAAACAACGTGTTGTCCTGGGCCCATTAGTAATTCAGTGGTACATATTAACTTCTTCAATCTAGGCCCAATATTACACCATCCAATGCTTCCTCTCTTCTTCTGGTATTATATATTTTCCCACATTAGGCAAATACAATTCTTATTGTTGTTAATACATATACAATTGAATATCAACATCTTTGTTACATTTTCCTAATAATATCAATAATGTTGGTTTAAAATATCTTTTCTAACCAAAATATATCTTAATTACATTTAATTGCACTTAATATCCATTTGCTCAATTAATATCCTGTTTTTCCCGCTTTTAAAAAAAATATTTTCCCATTAGTGTTCAAAATGACTCTATCACTTATAATTTCTCATAATGTTATATTTGGGTAACCAAAAGCTTCCCTTATTCAAACCCTCTTAGCATTTTCATATTTCCCTTCTCATACCAAAATATAATATTCTAGTTATAAATCCTATCTTTCTGGTTATAATAGTACTTCTATTTCTAACAATTATCTATTCTCAGTCATGTTCAAACATCTGATTAATAGTATAATATCCCTCCCCTTCATGGATTACTGCCTTGTCATGGCGAAGGGGCTTGCGTAATTCAATGAAGCTATGAGCTATGCCGTGCAGGGCCACCCAAGACGGAAAGGTCATAGCCGAGAGTTCTGACAAAATGTGATCCACTGGAGAAGGAAATGGCAACCCACTCCAGTATCTTTGCCATGAAAACCCTATGGACAGTACCAAAAGGCAAAACGATATGACGTTGGAAGATGAGCCCCTCAGGTCGGAAGGCGTCCAATATGCTACTGGGGAAGAGCAGAGGGCTAGTACTAGTAGCGCCAGAAAGAATGAAGCGACTGGGCCAAAGCCGAAAGGACGCTCAGCTGTGGATGTGTCTGATGGTGAAAGGAAAGTCCGATGCTGTAAAGATTTTTTCTCCATAGGAACCTGGAATGTAAGATCCATGAATCAAGGAAAGCTGGACGTGGTCAAACAAGAGATGACAAATCGACATCTTAGGTATCAGCAAACTAAAATGGACAGGAATGGGTGAATTTAATTCAGATGACCATCAGGTATACTACTGCGGGCAAGAATCCCTCAGGAAAAATGGAGTAGCCTTCATAGTCAATAAAAGAGTAGGAAAAGCAATACTGGGATACAATCCTCAAAATGACAGAATGATCTCAGTTCGAATCCAAAGCAAACCATTCAATATCACAGTAGTCCAAGTCTATGCCCCAACCACCAGTGCTGAAGAGGATGAAATTGATCGGTTCTATGAAGCCCTACAGCACCTTATAGAACTAACAACAAAAAATGATGTTCTTATCATCATGGGGGATTGGAATGCTAAAGTAGGAAGCCAAAAGATAAGCGGAATAACAGGCAAGTTTGGCCTTGGAGTACAAAATGAAGCAGGGCACAGGCTGATAGAATTCTGTCAAGAGAATACGATGGCGAAAGCAAACACCATCTTTTCCAACAACCCAAGAGACAGCTCTACACATGGACATCACCAGATGGTCAACACAGAAATCAGATTGACTATATGCTCTGCAGCCAAAGATGGAGAAGCTCTATAGAGTCAATAAAAACAAGACCAGGAGCTGACTGTGGCTCAGACCATGAGCTTCTCCTTGCAAAGTTTAGGCTTAAACTGAAGAAAGTAGGGAAAAGCGCTAGGCCAGTCAGGTATGAATTAAATCATATCCCTGTTGAATATACAGTAGAGGTGACAAATAGATTTAAGGAATTAGATCTGATAGACAGAGTGCCTGAAGAACTATGGACAGAGGTTCGCGACATTGTACAAGAGGTAGCAACCAAAACCATCCCAAAGAAAAAGAAATGCAAGAAAGCAAAATGGCTGTCTGAGGAAGCTTTGCAAATAGCTGAGGAAAGGAGGGAAGCGAAAGGCAAGGGAGAAAAAGAAAGATACGCCCAATTGAATGCAGAATTCCAGAGAATAGCTAGAAGAGATAAGAATGCCTTCTTAAATGAACAGTGCAAAGAAATAAAAGAAAACAATAGAATAGGGAGGACCAGAGATCTTTTCAAGAAAATTGGAGAGATGAAGGGAACGTGTCATGCAAAAATGGGCATGATAAAGGACCAAAATGGCAGGGACCTAACAGAGGCAGAAGATATTAAGAAAAGGTGGCAAAATTACACAGAAGAACTATACAAGAATGAGCTTAACGTCCCTGATAATCACAAAGAGGTGGTCACTGACCTCGAGCCAGACATCCTAGAATGTGAAGTGAAGTGGGCCTTAGAAAAGCTGAGCAACAACAAAGCTAGTGGAGGTGACAGTATTCCAGCTGAGCTATTCAAAATCTTAAAAGATAATGCAGTAAAAGTGCTACACTCAATTTGCCAGCAAATTTGGAAAACTCAACAATGGCCACAGGATTGGAAAAGATCAGTTTACATTCCAATTCCAAAGAAAGGCAGTGCCAAAGAATGTTCAAACTGTCGCACCATTGCACTCATTTCTCATGCTAGTAAAGTCATGCTTAAAATCCTACAAGCTAGACTTCAGCAGTATGTGGATCGAGAACTACCAGAAGTACAGGCAGGATTTCGAAGAGGCAGAGGAACTAGAGATCAAATTGCCAACATACGCTGGATCATGGAGAAAGCTAGGGAGTTCCAGAAAAACATCTACTTCTGCTTCATTGACTATGCTAAAGCCTTTGATTGTGTGGATCATAACAAACTGTGGCAAGTTCTTAAAGAGATGGGAGTACCAGACCATCTTATTTGTCTCTTGAGAAACCTATATGCGGGTCAAGAAGCAACAGTGAGAACTGGACACGGAACCACTGATTGGTTCAAAATTGGGAAAGGAGTCCGGCAAGGCTGTATACTGTCGCCCTGCCTATTTAACTTATATGCAGAGCACATCATGAGAAAGGCAGGGCTAGATGAATCAAAAGTTGGAATTAAGATTGCTGGAAGAAATATCAGCAACCTTAGATACGCAGATGATACCACTCTAATAGCAGAAAGTGAAGAAGAACTAAAGAGCCTCTTGTTGCGGGTGAAGAAGGAGAGTGCAAAACTTGGGTTGAAACTTAACATTAAGAAAACCAAGATCATGGCACCTGGCCCTCTCAATTCCTGGCAAATAGATGGGGAAGAAATTGAGGTAATGACAGATTTTATTTTCCTGGGCTCCAAGATCACTGCAGATGGGGACTGTAGCCAAGAAATTAAAAGACGCTTGCTCCTCTGGAGGAAAGCCATGGCAAATCTAAACAGCACACTAAAAAGCAGAGACATCACCCTGTCAACAAAAGTACATATAGTCAAGGCTATGGTCTTCCCAGTTGCAATGTATGGCAGTAAAAGTTGGACCATAAAAAAGGCTGATCACCAAAGAATTGAGGCCTTTGAACTATGGTGCTGGAGAAGACTCCTGCGAGTCCCTTGGACTGCAAGGCGATCAAACCGGTCAGTCCTAGAGGAGATCAATCCTGACTGCTCTTTAGAAGGCCAGATCCTGAAGCTAAAACTCAAATACTTTGGCCACCTAATGAGAAAGAAGGACTCCCTGGAGAAGAGCCTAATGCTGGGAAAGATCGAGGGCAATAGAAGAAGGGGACGACAGAGAATGAGGTGGCTGGATGGAGTCACTGAAGCAGTAGTCGTGAGCTTAGATGGACTCCAGAAGATGGTAGAGGACAGGAAGGCCTGGAGGAATGTTGTCCATAGGGTCGTGATGGGTCGGACATGACTTCGCAGCTAACAACGACAACAACATAATATCCCATCTAATGGGTCAAAACCTCTATTTTCTTCAGTCTTACTCTAGCTTTCTTCCTTTGCCAACTAACTTTCCAAGTCAATGCATTTGAATCATCAAGTAATTCTTCCTCTATTTTTGTGTATATTGTTTGAAATAAGAAAGACAATTGGATTAAAGTATTTTTGGAAGGACACTCAGCCCATTGGTATTCATTAAACAGCGTCCCTCCTTCTTTAGTTTCGCACAATTCTCCTAACAACTCTAGCTTCCATTCAATCAGCTCTTCTTTCTTATCATGAAGTGTGTTCTGAGATCTTGACAGGTAAGATAACTTTTCCATTTCCGATATTATTGCTACGTCTTCTAATTCTTCATTTGTCTGAGTCTGTCTGTTAGTTCCTTTCTTTAGGTCCTCCACCTTTGGATCTGCTTCCTCTGATTTTTCTTCTATTTTCTGGGTTTCTAGCTCCTTCTTTGTAGTCATTTTCTGAGTTTGTAGGTTTGGATTAAATAATTGTTGTTTTATTTCCTTTATGTTATTTTTCGTCTCATCATGAGCTAAGGCAATTGTCTCTTATATTGATTTTAACATAGAAAGTATTTCTTTCTGAAATTCATCAACATTTTCTTGTTGGTATGTCAACATAATGGAACATCCATTTTGTTTTTGTATGTAGTCTTTATAGTTTTTGGGATATTTTGGGATTTAAAAAATTTCAGTCATTTGAACTCCTAATTATCCAGCCAGCCTGTCAGTCCCCTCCACAAATATAAGTTAAGTTTGAATTTTTCAAATTTTTCTGTCCAATGAAAAACACATCCTTTCTGTCCAGAGAGAGAAGGGCAATTAAAAATTGTTCATTAATGAAAGTCCAAAGTATTCCATCATCTCAATCAATAATGCATGTTTCTTCTATAGGGAAATAGCTCCATGACACAGCTCTAAAAGTCAGTTAATATTTATATTCATAGTCCAGGCAAGCCAGTTTCAGAATAGTTTATTGTCTCTGCCACACAGATAAGCAACTGAAGAGGGTTTTTTTTCCTTTTTCCAAGCTGTAGTCTTCAAAACTGAAAGTTTATGAAAACAAAAGAGTCTTATCTGAGTCTGGGCTTCCAGCCAAGTGTCCTTAGGCATAATAAATTGTAGTGCTGTAGTTCGCCACTAGATGTCACTGATGCCATCTTCCAGCTTTTTACATCCAAACTTATATTTCAAGTCTCTTTTTTTAAAAAAAAAAATCTCAAAAGCATTTTTAGTCTTCAAATTTCTAAGTTATATATGTGTGTGTTGCTTCCAAATTAATCTTGTAATTTTCTCTATTTCTCACCAAGCAATTAATTTGCCCCTTTTCTTTTCCTGAGGGAATGGGGTGGGAATTTCCCTTCCCTCTCTCATCAGGGAGGATTCTTTGTTTTGGGTGTTTTTTTCCCCAGGAAAAAGTCTTAAAGTCATAAAGAGAGGATAGGGTCTCACCCAGTTCCATCCACATTGCTCAAAAGTTGCTGGTTAATGCTTATTTTCTTCGGTTGTCAGCAGCTTCTGACTGGCCACATGAATGTAGCCAGTCTTTCCCCTGCCAGGGCTTCCTTGGATCAAACTTATCTTTTTTCCTTTTATATTGACCCATATGGAATCTAGGAGATTTTCATCCTTGGTTTTGTGGATTTCTGAAGAGATGTAGTGATCTTTTATATATAATGCAACCCCACCACCTCTTTTGTTAGGTCTGCTTCTTTTGAATTGTATTGTTCCACCAGTACATTCCAGTGATGAGTTTCATCCCACCATGTTTCAGTAATGTTAACTATATCATATTTATTTTCATGTACTAGTACCTCAGGTTCACACTGTTTGTTCCCTAAACTTTGAGCATTCATGTATAGGCATCTGAGTCTTTTATGGGTCTTGGGTATGTTTCTTATATCTCCTACTTTATAACTGGGTTTTCCATCCTTTCCATCACTCTCTATTTTATTGTGTTTTTCCTTTTACTCCCTACCTCCTTATATGATTGGTTATCTAATGGTTTTTGCTTGGAATTAAGATTTAAAGGTTTTAGGATGTAAACTTTGGTCCCTCTCCCCCCTCAAATTTGGTTTAAAACCCTTCTGATAAGATGAGCCAGTTGTTTTCCAAATATATTCTTTCCAGTTCTTGTGAGGTTCACTCAAATCCCTTGCCAGTAGGGATGTAGGTAATGTAGATCATGGCTAAAGTTCTGTTGATGACACTAGTTTTTAAGCCAGTGATTTGTTTCTAAAATCTTTTGCTCTCTCATTGGATGTTGGCCTTTTTTGGGAAGTATAAATGTAAACATCACTATGGTTCCTTTAGAACCCCAAAATGTAAATATACAGGTTGCACTTTTAAACATTCAAATTAAATGGGTTCCCTGTATCAATTTCAAGCACTGATTCTACACTTCATCTTTTCTACCTAATTGTTTGGTGGAACACCTACCCTCTACTTTAGGGGTGTCAAACTTCTGGCCTGCGGGCCAGATGCATCATGTGGAAGCCACACCCACCCCATTACTAGCAATGGCAAAACCGTCCCAATAGGTTGTACGATGTCACGTAACATCCCGAGTTTGACATGTCTGCTCTACTTGGTGACATGAGCCAAAATAGGGATTAAGTACTTTTACCATTTGTTTCTTATCTATTAGCATTTTACTGGTTTTATTAAGCAATGATTGCATTGACTATTTTTGGAAAAAAATCCATATTTTAAGTACAAATGATAATACATTTGAGTGCATTTTCTCTCCAAATCAAGGACTTCAGTATTGCACAGTCAGTTTCACCTAGTGTTTCTGCTGTTTCTAGTCCTTCAGCCATATCTGTATTTGTTTCTATCATGTCAAGGATTTAATGCATTGATGCTTTGAAGTCATACATTTTCCCATCCTCTGAAGGAGGAAGTGGTCAATAAGGTCAATAAGGAAAGTAACGAATTTTCTGGAAAGCAAGCCAACATATTTCACTGTGACTTTTTTTTTGCAGTAAAAACTTTGTACCATTCTCTTATTTTTCCTTTAAGCCTCTTTTCCCCAGGAAGAACTATGAATGTCTAACTAGCTGTGAGTTCCTGAAATACATCCTGTCAGTGAAGCAAGGAGATTGCCCAGCACCTGAGAAGGCCAGTGGGTTTGCAGCTGCCTGTGTTGAAAGTTGTGAGGCTGACAATGAATGCTCTGGGGTGAAAAAATGCTGTTCTAATGGATGTGGACATACATGTCAAGTGCCCAAAAATCTCTATAAAGGTAGAGTTTATTAATAGAAGTGACTAGAGAAAGACTATATGTCTGTGTATTCACCCACAATTTAAATATACTAACATTCCCACATTGTTTTTTGTTGCCATGACTGGGGTAGTAATAAGATGGATGCCAAGTCAAGCCAAAGTTTGATTTTAACTGGGAAAAAAATCAGGTCTGATTCTGGTTAAAAATTCAAGTGAGATGTGTATAATAGTTTGTATTAACAATTAGCATTGTGATAAAGTTGTATAAAAGTGGATAGGGAGAATTCATCCTGGGATGCTGAAACATTTCATCATTCTTAAAAAATATGCTTAAGGTATAGAAGTGAAGGATTACTACAGATGATGACATTACAATTGTTCATATTTTCTCAATAGGTTTCTGTAGGTTGCTGTTTGATTATTAAACAAGTATGACTTGTTTATATGTACAACCAAATATTACTCCTATATTTTTTTCTAATACTTAGGATTACAATTTTTAAAATTCTGTTTCAGCAACAGAAGTGAATATTAATTGGATCTTACCTAATTCTTTATTGAACCTAAATACGCAACACAGTATCCTTCCCCTCTTTTATTAATTGATTTGTGGTTGGAAAGTTTTATGTTAAATGATTAAACAGAATACTTGTACTGAGATTCTGCATGGTTTGACTCATGCAAATTAATAAAATGAAGGGAACATTTTGGAGGCATTTCTTAATCTTTATATAGAATGATATAGAGCTGGAAGGGACCTTGGAGGTCTTCTAGTCGAGCCCCCCTGCTTAAGGAGGAGAACCTATACCATTTCAGACAAATGACTGTCTAGTTTCTTCTTAAAAATCTCCAGTGATGGAGGACCCATGATTTCTGAAGGCAAGCTGTTCCACTGGTTAAGTGTCCTCACTGTTAGGAAGTTTCTCCTTAATTCCAGGTTGCTTGTCTCTTTGGTCATTTTGCAACCATTATTTCTTGTCTTGCCCCCTGGTGCTTTGGAAAATAGTTTGACTCCCTTTTCTTTGTGGCAGCCCCTGTTATCAGGTTGCCCCTGTTTCTTCTTTTCTTTAGACTAGCCAAACCCAGATTGCCTGAGTGGTTTTGCTTTCAATAGAACCATGCAGAAGAGTACTACAGTCAAAATCCAGTCCAAAATGCAGGAAATCAAGTCAAATTGATCAGTCAGTTCAAAATCAGAGTTTTATGAGCAAGATTCACAAGAATAAGATACCAGAATACAAAATTAGGCTGTCATGGTTCCAACAGATGAAACTCTTCAAAGAACTTTGAGGCATTGTTTACCTTAAAGAATCTTTATTCAATTAGCATGGCATCAGTACATACATGGTCAAAGCCAAAATCTGAATTCTCCTCCCCTTAGCACATAGTATCAAACACAATTACCTCCTCTAATTAGCAGTCATAAATCACTTTCTCCAATTAGTTTGAAATGCAGGTTTTCCCTCCTGTTCTCCAACCTGCCATTTCTTATTTCAAAAGTCCCTGCTTTCACACACTATTACAATATTATATCTAACTAACTCCCATCACATTCCTCCTCCTTCCCCAGTATCATCTAATTCTAAAAATAAAGCTTAGGAAAGAAAAAGGCTGCATCTCCATATGTTGTCAAAGCAAGAACATTTAGCAGCGTTGACATCCGCCCCCCCCCCCTTACAAAAAGGACACACCTATAGCATAAAAAAATGTTAGCAACTGTCTCTCGGTTTGTTAGGGTGTTTCTTATAGAACCTTTTGATCAGTCTGTTAGCTTTCACATCACTAGATTTCACCCAAGTGGCTTTAAACAACGAATATCTCTTCCATTGTAGTAGGTACTGCAATTTCCCTTTAAACATTCTAGAGTCAAGAATACATTTCACTTCATAGTAAGTCTGTCCTGCCACTATGGGGGGCCCAGGTGCCTTCTTAGGGGGAGGTCTTAAAGTAGAGCCCCGAAAAGGTTTCAACAAGCTGCAATGGAAGACAGGGTGAACTCTCCCTAAAAGCCTAGGGAGTTTCAATTCTACTGTGACTGGGTTGATGATCCTTAGGATGGGGAAAGGCCCCAAGAATTTTGGTCCTAATTTCTTACTGGATAATTTGAGGCATAAATATTTAGTTGACAGATAAACCATTTCCCTAACTCGGAGTGTTCTTTGGGGAGGCCTCTTTTTTATCAGCCTGCTTTTTATAGGTCTCGAAGTCTTTTCTAAAGCAATTTTTGTGTTTCTCCAAACTTCTTCCCACCCACTCATCAAGTGTCTGGGAAGTGGAGGGCACCTGAAGGTATTCAGGTATTGGACTGAACTCTTTTCCTGTGGCTACTCTGAAAGCGTGTAGCCAGAGCTGCTGTGAACAGAATTATTGTAGGCCACCTCTGTGAAAGGGAGGAGGTCAGTCCAGTTTGTTTGTTGGTAGCAAACATAGCACCTGAGATATTGCTCCACCATTTTCATCTGGCCCCATTGATAGCCAGATGAAAAGCAGATGATAAGCCTTGAGATGATCCAATTAATTTAAGAAAACTCTTCCAAACTTTCGCTGTGAACTGCACCCCTCTGTCAGAAATTATTCACTTAGGGTCACCATGCAGCCAGTAGATATGTTTCAGGAACAATTTAGTCGTTGGGCAGATGGGAGTCCTTTGCAAGCAATGAAATGAACCTGCTTCAAAAACAGGTCTATCACAGCCCAGATGACAGTATTTCCTCTACTTTCAGGTAGGTCTACTATAAAGTCCATAGCTATTTCTTCCCATGGTTGAGAAAGGTCTGCCACGGGCTGCAGTAACTCAGGGGGTTTCCCTGGAATTCTTTTCATTGTGGCACATACAGTACAACTCCTGACATAGTTTTCCACATCTCGTTTTAGCCCCGGCCACCAAAATTGCCGGTGGATGAGGTGTAGTTTTTAAATATCCAAAGTGCCCAGCCTGTTTTACATCATGGCTGTGTTTCAGAGCATTAAGACAGAGGGCTTCAGGCAAATACAGTTTCCCCCCCTTGTAAGCCAAACCATCCCTGCATGTTAGGGAGGTTTGATTGTCTTTGAACCATTGATCAGTGAGGAGCTCTTGTTTTATCTTCTTTGCTCCAGGGTCATCAGGAATAGGGGCTCTGTGGGGTGTGAGTTGAGCAACAGTTTGTGGATTGGAGGTAATTGCCTTGTTAACCTCTTTGCGTTCGCTTTTGTACTGGGGCAATCGTGATAGTGCATCAGCTAGGAAGTTTTTTCTTCCCAGTATGTACTTTAGAGTGAAGTTGAAATGGTTAAAGTACTGTGCCCTCCGCACTTGCTTTGGGGACAATTTGCAGGGAGTTTTCAGTGCTTCTAGATTTTTGTGATCTGTCCATACTTCAAAAGGCACCTTTCTCCCTTCTAGATGTCATCAGTTTAATAGCCCCCACTTAATTGCAAAGGCCTCCTTCTCTCAGACTCTCCATCTGCTTTCGCTTTCAGTAAATTTTTTAGAGATGTAGGCGCAGGGTTGCGAGACCCCACTTTTGTTCTTTTGTAGTAATACAGCTCCAACTGCCATGTCACTGGCATCAGCTTGGATTACAAAGGGCTCCCCTGGGCAGGGGTGCTTTAGGACCGGTTCAGCAGCAAATAGTCTTTTTAAATTTTCAAAAGCTGTTTGACAGCTCATTCATTCAAGCTAGTGGTTGGCCCAGTCGCGGCTTCCCTCCTCCTTTGCCTGTTTTAAGTAGTTCTGTAAGGGATAGGGCAATCTTGGCAAAGGAGGGGATGAATTGACAATAGAAGTTGAAAAAACCTAGAAAGCTCTGGAGCTGTTTGCGAGTCTTTGGGGGCTGCCATTCAATTATAACCCTCACTTTGGCTGGGTCCATTTCAATGCCCTCATTGGAAATTCTGTAGCCAAAATAATCTAGTCGGGTCTGGTGAAATTCACATTTTGACAGTTTGACATAAAGCTTGGCATTCAATAGTTTCTTTAACACTGCTCTTCACCAGCTTTATATGATCAGTCATATTTGTGCTGTATATCAGGATGTCATCAAGATACACCAGAACCCCTTTGCATAAATGATCATATAGGACGGCAGCCTGAAATAGCAAAAGAGCCACTCGGAACTGGTTCTGTCACACACACAAAAAGCTGGGAGCTGCAAAATGTGCTCGCATATGTGCGCATGCATGCAAGCACACACATGCACAGAACAAGGCAAAACATGCACCAGCCCTGCCCCCGTCCACCTCTTTTCCTCCCTCAGAAAAGACTGCTCCCCCTGCCCTGCGCTCTCTCTCTCGGGACTTTCTTCTTTGCACCTTTTGTGAAGGTTCCAAAGAAGCGGAGGAGGAGGCCAACGGGGAGAAGAATCTTCCGAGGCTTTGCGAAAGAGGGAAGCAGTGGTGGGATTAAAATAAAATGGGCAGGGGGAGGTTGAGGAAACCCAGCAAAAGCCTACATGAGAGGACGAGCAAGTAAGGCAAGATCGGGGAGAGGAAGAAAGCTTTCGGGGCTTGCCCAGCAAGCAGCTGCTCCCCGCTCTGAGGTTCAGAGTGAAAGAAGGTGGTGAGGAGCTGCAGGAGGCGGTGGCTTGCCGGTAAAACCAACAGACTGTCACTTGGAGCTGCCGCGGCTGGCCTTTTGAGGTGCCAGGGACCTCCATTGATTTCCATGGGGACGCTTGGCAATTGGGGCTGATTGAAACTGCTGCAGGATGGCTTTGAATGGCAGAGAGAGACACAGAAAGACACAAATGCGTCTCCACAGGAGACACAGCAAGGGCAGGAGATGAGGCAGCAGTAGCTTGCTGGAAAATCAATGGACTTGGTCTCTCTCTCTCTCTTTCTCTCTCTCTCTCTCACACACACACACACAGAGAGAGAGAGAGAGAGAAAGAGAGAGAGAGAGAGAGAGAAGGGAAAGGAGGAGGGGGTCTGGCAGTGTCCAAGACTCCATATGCTGCTCAGAAACACCACCACCACCACCACCCCCGCATGCCCCATCTGATCGGCCCACTCACCTTTCCAGCAGTCCTCCTGTCTCTTCCTCCGCTGCCGCCACGTGCAGTCTGAAGAAGAGGTTTGTGGGCAGTCCCACAAACCAAAGAACTTCAACCAATCAATTCAAACTTCACAAGTTTTTTTTTCCCATGAGAAGTTTGAATTGATTGGTTGAACTTTTTTAGTCCCACTTTTTTTTTTCTGGACTGCACATGGCAGTGGAGGACTGGGAGCCGCAGGAGACGGCTGAAAGAACTGCACGCAGCTCCAGAGCCATGCTTTGCCGACCTGTGGTCTAGCCCTTCTTTGAAGTGATGGACTAGAGACTGCTCAGGCCACCTCTCTATGTGACCAGCTATCTTGCAAAACTCTCTTACATACTCCAGAGCAGGTCTGCCAGCTTGTTTGATCTTATGGATTTGTTCTTCTGCTTTGAGGCAATGGAAGGGTCCTCAAATGTTTCTCTCAGTCCTAGGAGGAAGAGGTGGGGGTCCTCCAATTCGGGGGGTTGCTCATTGTATAAATTATACAGCCATTCGGATACCTCTAAGCTGGACACCATCATATCGACCATAGCGGCTGGGTCTGTTTAGAGATAGGCCCAGCAGTTCAGATGAGAGCGTACTTAATTGAGAAAAAAAATCAGCTTCTCTGGTTCCCCATCAAAGGTTGCTTCGGAGCAGTCATTGGCTGCTGGGGCCACCACTATGGCCCCCATCAAAGGTTGCTTCGGAGCAGCCATTGGCTGTTGGGGCCACCACTATGGCTGTTGCACCCCAAGTTGCTGCTGGCCCGACCCTGGCCGCTGCTGCATGCCCAGGGGTTGCACATTTGGGGGCTGTGGCCATCCCCTCTTCTATGGTTGCAATACTAGCAGTTGCAGCCTCTTTGAGTTGCCGGAGGTCTCCCAAAGGTAGCTGCCTGGGTGGGGGCTGCTGTTGACCTACCTGCTGCTGGTCAGCGTGGAGCTGTGGTGCCTTCTGCTGCTATAGGCTCCTCAATGGTTGTTGGATGGGTGGGGGTTCCTGCTGGATCTCCCTCATTTGCAGGCCCCTCAGCAGTTGCTGTACATTCAGGGGCAGTGACCAACCTCCTTGCTGTGGTCATCCTCCCATCAGTTGCTGATCTCCTGGCTTCTGTACAACCCCAAGGTGTTGTAAGGCCTCTATTAGCTGCTGCAAGCTCAGGGATTGCTGACTTTCCACCTGCGGGGGCTGCCATATTCCCCATTGCTGCAGGGGGCCTAGACTGGGTGATAGATATGCACACTGGTTTGGGGGATTGGCTGTCCTGGAGACTGGAGCTGTCTCTCTCTTGGGGCTGGAGGCCCTGGCAGGAGATTTCAGGGGCTGGAGGGCTTCTCTCAGTAGGAGTTGATTTCAGCTTCTCATCTCTAGCTCTTCAAATCTTTCCACTGACTGACTACGAGCTGTAGACAGGTATTTCCATTCACCAGAGTCCTCAGTGGCAGATGACCTGGTAGCTCTCCACTGGTCTGCTTTGGAAGCCTTTGAGGGTGGCAAGGCAGTCTCGAGGTGTCTAGAGTCTCCATTGGGCTGGGCCCAATCTGACTACCAGATCAGCTGTTTTTGCTGCTTGGGTTTTGCCTCTGGCTGGGAGTCCTGCAAAAGCTCTTTCTCCCCTGGCTTGCTGGCTGTCGCTTCCCCTACTGGGGTAGCAGCTGCTGCTGGGTTGCTGGCTTCAAGCAATTTCTCTTTTTCCATGATGAAATCTTCTCCTGAATCTTTGTCAGCTTCCCTCAAGTCTAGGGACAGCGGCTGCAGCTCAGGACCCCTAGAAACTTTGGAGAATTTGTAGATTTTGGCTTAAGGTTATGGTTCCAACAGATTAAACTCTTCAAAGAACTTTGAGGCATTGTTTACCTTAAAGAAACTTTATTCAGTTAGCATGGCATCAGCATGTACATGGTCAAAGCCAAAATCTGAATTCTCCTCCCCTTAGCACAGTATCAAATACAATTCTCTCCTCTAATTAACAGTCATAAATCACATTCTCCAATTAGGTTGAAATGCAAGTTTTCGCTCCTGTTCTCCAACCCATTTCGTATCATCTCTTATTTCAAAAATCCTTGCTTTCACACACTATTACAATATTATTATGTCTAACTAACTGCCATCACATTCCTCCTCCTCCCCCAGTATCATCTAATTCTAAAAATAAAGCATAGGTAAGAAAAAGGCTACATCTCCATATGTTGTCAAAGCAAGAACATCTGATGTTAGCAGCGTTGACAGGCATTTCCAACAAAGTAACACAATCAAGACTGACTCTTAAGTCATGCTATAGCCAACTGTCTTTAATCAAGAGAGTTACTCCCTTTCTTGGCAAAGAGCCTCATAGAGTGTCTTTGCCGTGCTTTCCATTCTAGTCTCTGAATTTGAAAACATGGAGGTCTATGCCATCCTCTGACTGCTCCTGCTGTTCTTAGGATGCCTGTGTTCAACCAGCCTCAGGTG
>JAKJMR010000674.1:728689-786059 GCA_024449315.1 Daboia siamensis | reverse complement strand
ATTATTATTATTATTATTATTATTATTATTATTATTATTATTATTATCTTACCAGCTCTTATTCCTCCTTAGAGAGATTTGTATCTGCTGTTACTTTCACTGAGGAATGATCTCATTAAAGAGATCAGACTACTCACAAAACCTATAGGGCACTGAGACCAAGCATATATTGCTCTGATACTGTATACGAGCCAGGGCTATGCAACTTGAAAGCAGAAAAGTATGTCTTAACATAGTAAGTCTTAGATATTGTTGTGTATTAAACAGTTATGGTTGTATGTTTAAACAAGTTCCCATCTCTCACAAGTTGGTGAGGAGAAAACGCAGCAGCCCGCTGACAGCTGTCAAACGGGCTGCCGCTCACTACCACGCAGGCGCAGCGACCAGCTGACTATGACAGCTGTCAAAGCGGCCGCGCAGGTGCAGCCAGATGACAGCTGTCAGGCTGCCGAGGGCTGCGTATGCGCAGTAGCAACCAAGCTGTCAAATGTTACCAGCTGCTCGGAGGCACAGCTCGTTGACAGCTCACGGCTGTCAACAGCCAATCATGCCTGATTGGTTGCTGCCACACAGCGGGAGAATGCCATGTTGTTATTGGTTATCACTTGCACAAGTTTGTGTATAAATAGCAGGGAGTCCCGGCGATGTTCTCAAGCCGGTGCTTTCCCTTAATAAACACCCTTGAACCGTGCCTGCTGTCTCCCAAGTCCACAATGACAGTTTCCAGAAATTAAAACATCTCCTATCCAGCAAGTCCACTGTCACCCACTACAAGGAAAAAATGCCCCTGTGTGTCGCTTGCGATGCCTCCCCCTATGGCATAGGTGCAGTTCTGAGCCACCTACACATGGACGGGACTCAATCTTCTGTTGTGTACTATTCTAGGACTCTTTCCAGGGCAGAGCGGAATTATGCTCAAATTGACAAAGAAGCCCTAGCAATCGTAGCAAGCATGAAAAAATTTCATGACTATTTATATGGCCACCCCTTTACGATCTTCACAGATCACAAACCCCTGCTAGGGCTCTTCACGTGGGACAGGCTAACACCCCAAATCCTATCGCCAAGAATGCTGCGCTGGACTACATTCTTGGCAGCATATTCCTTCAGGCTTGAACACAAGCCCGGAAAGCAAATGGGCCATGCAGACGGGCTCAGCAGGCTGCCTCTGCCCACTCTGGACTCAGACCCAGCACCAGCCGGCCACATCCTGGCAATCCAAGAATTGCCAGATTGCCCTCTGTCAGCTAAAGACATTGCCTCAGCAACTAGCAAGGACAAGGTCCTGGGCAGAGTACTTGCCTGGGTCATGACAGGTTGGCAATCCAGCTGTCCTGGGCCAGAATTCCAAGCTTTCTACGTCAGACGGCATGAACTGTCTGCACACCTGGGCTGTGCCCTTTGGGGCAGCTGGGTCATCATTCCAGACCCCCACAGATCCCAAGTGCTGCACTCACTCCATGATGGCCACCCAGGTGTCATCAAAATGAAGCACTTGCCCGCAGCTACTTCTGGTGGCCGGGCCTGGATAAGGACATTGAGAAACATGTAGCCGGCTGCTACATGTGCCAATAAACGAGACCCCCCGCCGCCACAAGCCCCCGTCCACAAGTGGAAGGTGACTAGAAACCCCTGGTCTAGGGTACACATCGACTATGCCAGGCCCTTTCAGGGCCAGAATTTCCTTATCATAGTCGACAGTTTTTCTAAATGGCTGGAGGTCATCCCCGTCTCCAGCACAACCTCTGCCGCCACAATCAGGGGTTTGATGAGGGTTTTTGCCACTCACGGGTTACCCGATATCCTAGTCTCCGACAACACCCCCCAATTTACCTCTCGTGACTTCCAGGGACAACTCAATTAGGCACACCACGTCTGCTCCCTTCCATCCATCTTCGAACGGCCTTGCAGAGGTTATGGTGAAGGCCACCAAGGACTCTCTAAGGAAAATCATCTCCGGAGACTGGCACTGACGGCTGGCCCAATTTCCAACCCCTGCTCCACCACAGGAAAATCTCCAGCTGAACTCTGCTGGGACCGCCAGCTGGTTACAAAGCTGGACAGACTACACCCAGACAGGGCAGCCGCTGAAGCCAACCACCCCTCCCAGCCAAAGACCTTCCCTCCTGGGCAACTCATCTGGGCCAGAAACTATGGGACAGGGGACAAATGGTTTCAAGGCGTTGTGTTGGAACAAACAGGCCCTGTCTCCTACTTGATTGACTTGGGGGGAGGAATTCACATCAGACATCATGCAGACCAGCTAAGAACCAGGGCCCCCCAAAATCTTCCCCTTCAGCCTCCCCCCACTCCACTACAAAGCCAGACGCCAGTGCAGCAGAGCCTGAGCCCACCGGCTCTCAGCCACACACCCTCTGACAACCTTGAAGCTCCAGATCCTACACTTCCCCCCGATGGGGGAAAGAGGGACCAGCCCGAAAGAAACTTCCGCCATTCCACTAGACCGAGAAAAACTCCTGCGTACCTGGCTGACTACGAATGGGCAGGGAACAGGTCAAAAGACAAGCAGGGAGGAACCGCCGAGATCCAGCAGAGCCAAATGTTACAAACCAAGCAAGGGGGGGGGAGAAGGGGTGTTGTGTATTAAACAGTTACGGTTGTATGTTTAAACAAGTTCCCATCTCTCACAAGTTGGTGAGGAGAAAACGCGGCAGCCCGCTGAAAGCTGTCAAACGGGCTGCCGCTCACTACCACGCAGGTGCAGCGACCAGCTGACTATGACAGCTGTCAAAGCGGCCGCGCAGGTGCAGTAGTGACCAAGCTGTCAAATTTACCAGCTGGTCGGAGGTGCAACTCATTGACAGCTCACGGTTGTCAACAGCCAACCACGCCTGATTGGTCACTGCCACACGGCGGGAGAACGCCGTGTTGTTATTGGTTATCACTTGCACAAGTTTGTGTATAAATAGCAGGGAGTCCTGGTGATGTTCCCAAGTCGGTGCCTTCCCTTAATAAACACCCTTGAACCATGCCTGCTGTCTCCTGGTCTTACTTCACGCCAATTCAAATATCTATTGTTGCCTAAAAGCATTATAAAAAAATGGTGATCAGCTGCTATTCTTAGACTCATCGTTAATTCAAGCTTAGATCCTGTTAAGGCTACTATCATTGAATAATTGTAATGAAGATCTCTTTTTGGTTGTAGTTTAATAATCCTGTGGCTTTAATTCACTCAACATCATCTATCCCTCTTCATTATATTGGAGTGTGTTTTGAAAGAACATTTGTGGAAAGAATGATGCACAATAGAAATTCATAATTACATATTGTGCTGCTCATGTTGGCATCTTCTACTTGCAATATGGATTCTAAAATGATCTTTATGGTTTTTGAGGCAATATGAAGTATTTCACAGTAGTCTAAATTTGACAGCTTTTAGGCTTATAAAAAGAAAAGATATTTCAGTTATTTCTTACCTGCTTTGAATGTTCACAGCAGAGTTAATTTTTCTGAAACTGTCTTGACGTTTTGATACACACATTTCATTAGGACATTGCTGTGTTAGAAGCATACATCTAGCTCTCAACAGAGTGGTTGATATGGTTACTATCTGCATTAGACCATCTACTAAGTTGCTGTACTAAGGCTTCATAAGAACTCATTCTTATCACCAATTAATATCTTAACAACTATGTCCAAATTACTACTTTACACTTTCTTATTCCCTTATTCCCAGACTTTTAGTTCTTCCTAATAGAAAACTGAAAAATGATTCAATTATGGCCTTCTAAAAGTTAACTCTGGTGCTGGAGAAGACTCCTGCGAGTCCCTTGGACTGCAAGGCGATCAAACTGGTCAGTCCTAGAGGAGATCAACCCTGACTGCTCTTTAGAAGGCCAGATCCTGAAGCTAAAACTCAAATGCTTTGGCCACCTAATGAGAAGGAAGGGCTCACTGGAGAAGAGCCTAATGCTGGGAAAGATTGAGGGCAATAGAAGAAGGGGACAACAGAGAATGAGGTGGCTGGATGGAGTCACTAAAGCAGTAGGCGTGAGCTTAAATGGACTCCAGAAGATGGTAGAGGACAGGAGGGCCTGGAGGAACGTTGTCCATAGGGTCGCGATGAGTCGGACACAACTTCGCAGCTAACAACAACCACAAAAGTTAACTTGAAATGAGATTTCAAATGTAGCTGGAAGCATACTAAAGGAGCATTTATAATGCTTGTTTTATGTTATGTTATTAGGTTCTTTGTTATTCCCAGTGTTTTATTATTCTCTACATCAGGGGTCCCCAACCCCCAGGCCATGGACCAGTACTGGGCCGTGGCATGTCAGCACAAACAAGCGAAGCCCCATCCACCAGATGCAGGCAACACACAAAACCACACACCCTCTGGGCTGCAGAAAAACCTGTCTCCACAGAACCCGTCCCTAGTGCCCAAAAGGTTGGGGACCTCTGCTCTATATATTCATTTGATACATGTATTCTCACCCTGAAATGATTATACTGAGAATGATAGCCAATCTATACTGTTTTGCTTTATCAAGTAGAATTATAGACGATTACTTTCCTATCCATTTCCCAAACAATGAAATTAATTAAATTAAGAGTCATAGATGATTATAGCATTTTATATCTTGAAAAGCTTTTTATTGTATTTATCTCTCTCTCTTCCTGGCCTGACTGTAATTGTAATCATTCTTAACCATTCAAAATAATGGTTTGCAAATGTACATAATGGACAGTCATTCTTGCTAAAATAGTAAATGTTTTTTTTTCTTTTAATGTGGGAAGAATTTAAACACACTGACCAACAACCCAAGGGGTTGCCAAGAATCATAAACTTAACAAAAGGAATTGTAATTGTATATGTTCATTATTTAAACCTAAACTGGCATATTGTTATATGAATTGACTTTCTGTTAAAATAGTTGCTTCATAAATATCTAAAAGCACCACAGTAAAACATTATGCATGTTTTCCATGTACATAAGGGTTTGTGGATTTATAAAGCTCTCTATATGTATATGTATATGTGCATGTGTATATGTGTGTGTGTGTGTGTGTATTTCCCAAGTTAAAAGCATCTGACTTACACCCAACTCATACTTACAAATGGATTTTCTATTACTAAAAATGGCAGAGGGTCTTCTCCTTGCTTGAGCTGACAAATTCCTGAAACCCTGCAATGTTTTCATGAGTCTCAAAAAGTAGCATGATCACTTTTAATATGCAAGCCTGGTTTCAGCAGTTCATGAAAACTGCGCAGCTTCAATGGTTCATCGGCTCAAAGAAGAATATTGTCTGGCATTTTTAGTCAGATCACATTGCTATTTTTCTCTTATTCTTTACCTTGCCTCTGAAGCATAATTTCTAGCACAATGTCCATCCTCTTCAACACCAACTCCCATCTATTGTTAACCTTTAATCATGATTTACTGTATTTTATTTTCTTTCTATATGAACTGTTTTAAGAACTTGGCAGCATAAGGAAGCACAGCCAATCTCCAGCCATCAACACACCAATCAACCAATAGGAAGGCACCACATAAATATGACACCCAAGAATAGGATGAGAATAGCTCAAAATACACATTCCGGTAGAGAGAAGCTCCCTGAGGATGGGCTCCAGCATGAGTCCAAATGCTCGGAAGATTAAACCTCTGGTCCTGGTGACCAACCCAGATTGGATCTTGCAACATTATCCTGGGTTACATATATTACATATACTAAATAACTTGCACTGACTTATGTACAAATTTGACTTAAAGACAGATTTAGGAATGAATCATGTTTGTAACCTGGGGATTGCTTATATTATCAAAGTCACTATGTTTTCTCAGTTATTCTTAGAAGTAGCCCTGTGTTCAAATATGGCCTTAAATCAGAGTTTCCCAATCTTATGGAGTTAGCGGCTCTGTTGTGCTAGGCAACAGAGCCCCAGAGTAAGGAATTTAGTCAATAATTTACCAAAGACTTTCATTTTCACATAAACTACTTGGCTATCATTGTCCTAATTATGTCACTGGCCTTAGAATTAGTTTTATTTTATAGAAATGCGAAGTTAGGCTTTTAAAAGTCAATTTTGTTAGAAAAACTAATTATCATCATTAATTTAAAAAATGGGCAGATCACCATATATTTATTATTTTGCCACACATATCATAAATCCCGTGGGAGTCAAATTTGCTGTCTGAGAAACCTCTGGTGGCCATTATTAAATATTATCTGTTTTTATAACAATCTTCAACCAGGAGATTTTTCCGAAAGCATAATTAACTAGCTTCCCCCAGATGCTTTGGTCTATATTTAAAATGTTCTGAAACATTTAAAAAATATTTAAAAGCATACAGCCAGAAAATAGAAGTTAAGGATAGTCGTATAGAAATTGTAATCTCCAATAAATAAGAAAGGACTTAAATGTTTTCAGAGAGCTAGATAACATCTAGTGAAAACTTCATGGAAACTCTTCCCTCTGAATTCTACTCTTTCAATCTGTCCTTTTGGACTTAAATAAATGAATCAATCCATAACTCCATGTAGAGAAAAACCTAGAAGGACTGCTAGTTCCTTAGAAAAAGGCATTGCTAAAAGGGACAACAACAACAACAAAAAATAGTCATGGTTTTTTCCAAGTTCTGATCCTGATTTGGAAAAACTCTTAGGATAATTAAGTGAAAGATGAAAAGCAAAAGAGAAGAAAGAAGATGAATGAATTCAACTGTTCTTAAAATCTCACAGAACTCCACTTATACATATAAAATGAAGTAAAATAATTATCTGCTTCTAAAGAGGAATATTCCACACTATACATAATATTAGAGTAGGCATCCTGAAAACTATCAACCCACAATTTTTATACTTTCATATTGTGTCAGTATAATAGTTTATCTCCTTAAGTTTCTACATCTGCCATCCTTGAAATTTAGCTTTAAACAACTAAATCCTGAGTTGAGATATTGTTTTTGTTAGTTTTTGCACAAACAAGTCCTCTCTCTTTTGGTTTCTCTTAATTTTGTTTTGGTTTAGCCATCTATTTAACTGTTGTTGTTTTTTTGAAGCCAAGTTGGGCAATTCCATACATTTGATTAAATAACTCTAGAAGAATCTTCATATCTACATTTTCCTTAAATATGTTAAATTTTATAATGAAATAGAAGCAGCATGTTGCAAATGAACTTTTTAAAATGGTGTGTGTTATGTACTGTATTGTAAATATGCTAAGCCACTTGACCACCACCTATTGTGGAGAAGCTAAGTGGGTATTTTCTGCCAAGCCAAGGCTAGCCCTCAGGGACCCTGACGGTTAATCCTAGTCATTTCGGCTGGAATATTCCTATTTGGGTGGGAGATTCTAGGAAGGTAATTGGGTGAACACCTGAGGGCTTAAGGTATAAGTAGCAGCCATTACCTGTCATTCTCTCAGTTCTGTTCCTGTTGCAATAAAGCTATGCTATGACTCTGTGTCACTCCTTGCCTATCGAAGCAACCCACTACATAAAAGTGGCGACAAAGGTGGGATTCTGCAAAGAAGGAGGCTGCCGATTAATGGACCAGTGAGAGACCAGGCTATAAGCCCTAATGGGACCTGCTCCCCACCTGTCTGCCAGTAAGACATGCTGGAGGCACAACAGACCTGAGGATTCATCCCCAGGACTCCTAGGATCAGCAAAGCTCCAACCGTAGTGGCACAGGCAAGACCCCACACACATGACCTCCCAAGAATGGCCAAACTAGGAAGAATTCAAGAATTCAACATAACCCACCCCAAACAGTGGAGTGCATATGTCTCCCAGGTGGACAATTATCTCCGCGCAAATCAGATCAGGGACAATGGACTGAAGGCAGCAAGTTTGCTATGTGTCTGTGGGCAAGACACGTCATGACGTGGAAAAGCTAATAGCCTCGGCTAACATAAAAATGATCACCTACGCCAACCTAAAAAGAAGATTCAGAGAACATTTTGAGCCCAGATTATCAGTCATCACCTGGTGCCATGCATTCAAGTGACGTGACCAGAAATCAGAGAAGTCAGCAGCAGAGTTTGTGGCAGCCCTTTGCCAAGCTTCATGCAACTATCAGTTCTCTGACCTGGAAGACCGGCTTGTTTGTGGGTTGCAGAACAGAGAACTACAACACCTTTTCACCATTGAAAAATTGACCTTCCAAGATGCGCTGAAGGAAGTCATGGCAGGCAAGGCTGTCGGAGGAGCAATGAAGACTCTCTGGCCACCTAAAACACACACTAGCCCCACAGCAATCAACCACGAGACCATCGAAGGCTCCGCGGAAGCCAGCAAGGATGAAGAGGTCAACCAGCTGCGATGAGAGCCACCCTGATGGCCACAATCCACGGAACAAGCAGCTTCAGCACTGAACTGTGCAAGGTGGGGGTGGGGCCAGCATGAACGAGCAGAGTGCAGATTCCGCATAGCTATATGCTGTGCCTGTGGAAAGCAGGGCCACATCACCAAGGTTTGCCGAGACTGGTGGTGGGACATGAAAACCCCGATGCAACAGCCAAGAGGGAAATGGTCCCCAGGGCAAACCCAAATTAAACACTGCTTGGGGAGACAGCAGATCCAATGCACAGGAGCTAAACGCGCCCTCAAACAAAAACTCAGATTACAGCCAAGGCTGCAAGGCGTCCCATGCTTCATGGAGCTAGATACTGGTTCAGCATTGTCCATTATCTCCTCCAAAAACTTTGACCACATCTGCAAGCAAAGCAGATGGCGGGTCCCACTTAAAACATCCAGTTTGGTGTTAACAGACTTTCAGCACTGTCGCATCCCCATAAGGGGGGAGGCCATCGTCAATGTGTAATTCAAGAAATTCGAGGGCCCCCTCAGCATAGTGGTTGTAGAGGCACAATGCACCAGCCTCATATGGCTGGACTGTTTGAGGCCCTGGGCATCAGCATGACCAGCATCCATTGAACCCAAATAGATAAGCTAGCCGGAGTATGCCATCACCATACTGATGTGTTCAGTTCGGAGTGGGGGCAGTACAATGGGTCACCCATTTCCCTCACCCTTGACCAAACAGTAACACCCATCTGACTAAAACCATGCACAGTTCCCTTCACATTGAAGCTGAAGGTAGACATGGAACTTGACAAGCTAGTGCAGCAAGGAGTGCTCCAGCCCATGGACAGAAGCCAGTGGGAGACTCCAATAGTGACCCCAGTCAAGCCCAATGGGGATGTGTGCATGTGTGCAGATTATAAATGCACCATAAGCAAGGCACTGCAACAGCATGCTTACCCGGTCCCGGTGGTAAGCCACATACTTGCCTCACTGCTAGGAGGTCGAATCTTTGCTAAGCTAGACCTCGCCCAGGCATACCAACAGCTGCCAGTTGATGATGCTACTGCCAAGGCACAAACCATAGTCACACACAGAGCGGAGTTCCAGGTGCTCTGCCTGCAGTTTGGGGTAAGCATAGCCCCCGGGTTGTTCCAAAGCATCATGTAATAGACACTTAAAAACATACCCAGCATCTGCCTATATTTTGATGATGTCCTGATCACAGGAGAATCAGTGGTGGTCCTGGCAGAACAGCTTAGGGCTGTTCTTCAATGTCTCCAGGAGGCAGGCTTAAGGCTAAAAAAGGACAAGTGCCAAATTGACGTCGAATCCACAGAGTTCCTGGGATTCCAGATAGATGCTGCCGGAATCCACCCATCAGAGGCAAAGCTGAAGGGGATTCAACAAGCCCCCAGACCCAAAACCAAGGGGGAACTGCAAGCATTCCTGGGCTTGCTGAATTTCTACCATTCATTCTTGCTACACAAGGCTGCACTGGCAGAACCACTTCACCACCTATTGGACAAAAAGGCGCCCTGCATCTGGTCGAGCACCCACAATAGGGCATTTAAGGTGATTAAGTCACTGCTATCCTCCAGGTCCGTGCTGGCCCACTTCAATGAGAAGCTGCCAGTAACATTAGTCTGCAATACTTCACCATATGGCATTGGGGCAGTGCTAAGCCATCAGATGCCAGATGGTCACGAGGCCCCCATTGCATACTCTTTCAGAACCAGCTGAGAGGAACTAACGCACAAATCAACAAAGAAGTTTTCGCCATTGTTGCAGGTATTAAGAAGTTCCATGACTTCCTATATGGGTGACTCTTCACCATTTTCACAGATCAAAAACCGCTGCTTGGTGTTTTCATGGCTGACAAGCAGACTCCACAGATCCTGTCCCCACGGATGCTGTGATGGTCAATCTTCATGGCTGCCTATTCATACAGGTTAGTCCACAAGCCAGGGAGGGAAATAGGCCATGTTGATGCACTCAGCCAACTGCCTCTACCGCAGACAGATCCAGACCCAGCTCCGGTATCACATATCCTGGCAATCCAGGACTTACCAGAAACCCTGTTACATGCAGGGGATGTAGCAGCTGAAATCACCACTGAGAGAACACTCCATTGCATTCTCAACTGCATGTTGAGGGAATGGCCAGAAACCTGGCCAGGCCCCAAGTTCCAGCACTACACGTGCAGGAAAGATGAACTGTCAGCCCACAAGGGTTGCGTGCTGTGGGGGAGCAGGGTCGTTGTTCCACCCAGCCTGCGCTCCAGGGTACTGGATTCCTTACATGAAGGGCACCACAGAATTGTGAGGATGAAGGCATTAGCCAGAAGAACATTGACAAGAACATTGAGGACCGAGTTAGGAGTTGCCAGGCATGCCAAGAAACCCAATCGGAGATGCCATACATGCCAGTGCATTGCTGGGAGACCACACACACACCATGGTCTCGCTGTTCTGTTCCAGCCTATGACTGGCCCTGTTTGAATGTCAGGGACAACTCCTTTTTATAGTCAACAGCCTGGAAAAACCCAACCAAATTTATTTACAAAGAAATCAAAAGTTCAAACAAGAGTTAAACAGGAATAACAGACCAGGACTCTAGCAGAAGATTTTCAAATGGTTGCCTTCAGCAACCAGAACCTCCCACACCTTCCCCTTTTATCAGCAGTCCCAAGGCGTGACTTCTCATTGTCTTCTTCTCCTCTCACCAAGTTGCCTCATTGCCTTTCTCTGTTCTACTCTGCTGGATTGCCTCCTGCTCCTAGCGTCCCTGAATAGATCCAGCTGTGAATCATTTACATCCAATGCCTCGTGCTCACATGGCTGAGTCTGATGAGTAACATGATGGGAGGGGCCAGGCTGAGAGTCCTGCAGTGCATCAGAGCCTCCCTCTGACACCAAAGGCTCTGCAAACCCCTCCTCCTCCTCCTCTTCAGAATCATCAGACTCACTGAATCACAACACTGAATCACAACACTCATGTGCACATTGATTTCGCAGGCCTGTTCCAAGGGCAGGTATTCCTCATCATAGTGGACAGCTACTCAAAGTGACTGGAAGTGGTACCGGTCTCATCGATGACAACGACCAGAGTCATCCATGAGTTTCACTGATTGTTCGCAATGCACAGTCTGCCAGATGTGATTGTGTCTGACAATGGGGCACAATTCACAGCAGGAGCGGCCAGGGTGACCAAGATAAAGGGGCCCTTGTTGTACAAGGTCATGTTAGGTGATGAGCATGTGATTCAATGCCACATCAACCAGTTATGGCATTGGCAAATGGAGACTGCTCAGGGGGCGGATTCCGAGGAAGTACCAGATACTTCCTCAGACACCCAGGGTGATGACATTTACCCGAGTCTGCCCCAGTCTACCACAGCTGCCTCTGGTGAGACAGGGGCACAAAGGCCGGGAGAGTCACAAGCAGCCACGAGTGATGTGAATGGACAGCATGAGTCCATTAGACATACCCTCCAAGATGGATGCCTTACAGACATTGCACCAGTCCACCAGGACATGAGGTCCCCCAGCCTACGTCAAGGACTACGAGTGCTGAACAGACCAAGGTTGACGGCCATCTAAGGAGGGAGGGATGTTTTGTACTGTATTGTAAATATGCTAAGCCACTTGACCCCTGCCAATTGTGGAGAAGCCAAGAGGGTATTTCCTGCCAAGCTGAGGCTAGCCCTCAGGGAACCCTGATGGTTAGTCCCAGCCATTTCGGCGGGAACATTTGTATTTGGGCGGGAGATTCCAGGCAAGTAATTGGGTGAACACCTGAGGGCTTGAGTGTATAAGTACCGGCGATTACCTGTCATTCTCTCAGTTCTGTTGTTGTTGTTGTTGTTGTTGTTGTTGTTGTTGTTGTTGTTGTTGTTATTATTATTATTATTATTATTATTATTATTATTATTATTATTAATTTTATTTGTATACCACCCTTCTCCCAAGGAACTCAGGGCAGTGAACAGGGCAAACATATAAAAATACAAGGATGCAAAAGTTAAAAAAGAATTAAACACAATGCCCGAGCTAAAACAATAAATATATATATTAAAAGCAACAATAAAATCCCAACCCATCCCCCATCAGGCCAGGCCGGCTTGTTCGAACAAGTAAGTCTTCAGATCGCGTCGGAAGGAGTGAGGGTCAGGCGCCATCCGGAGCTCGACCAGCAACCGATTCCATAAATCCAGGGCGCCCACAGAGAAGGACCTCCCCCTGGGGGCCACCAGACGACATTCTCTGACCGGTGGCACCCTGAGGAGGCCCTCTCTGTGGGAACACACAGGGCGGAGGGAAGTTGATGCTGGCAGCAGGTGATCCCTGAGGTACTCCGGACCCATGCCATGTAGGGCCTTGAACACCATTAACAAAACCTTGAATCTCACTCGGAAGACAACTGGGAGCCAATGCAGCTCACGGAGCAGAGGTGTAACATGGGAGTATCGGGAGACTCCCAACACAACTCTCGTGGCTGCATTCTGTACCAGTTGGAGCCTCCGAGTGGTCCTCAAGGGCAGCCCCATGTAGAGAGCATTGCAGTAGTCTAGACGAGAGGTGACGAGTGCATGAGTAACCGTACACAGGGCATCCCGGTCTAGATAGGGCCACAACTGGCGCACCAGGCGAACCTGAGCGAAGGCCCCCCTAGTCACAGCCACTATGTGATCCTCCAAAGTAAGCCGTGAATCTAGGAGGACCCGCAAGTGGCGAGCCCTATCTATGGGTGGTAATAGCTCACCCCCCATTGAAAGAGATGGAATATTCTGAATATCCCGGTATGCCGGTATGCACAGCCACTCAGTCTTGTCGGGGTTGAGTTGAAGTCTGTTCCTCCCCATCCAGACCCGAACCGCTTCCAGGCAACGGGACATCACGTCGAGGGCATCACTGGGGTGGTTTGGGGTCAAAATAAAAAGCTGGGTATCATCAGCGTACTGATGATACCCAACTCCAAAACCACGAATGATCTCACCCAGCGGTTTCCTGTAGATGTTGAACAGGAGAGGCGAGAGGACTGACCCCTGAGGAACTCCACAAGCGAGAGGTCTCGAGGTCGACCTCTGCCCCCCTGCCAACACCAACTGCGAACCTCCCAGGAGATAGGAGGAGAACCACTGAAAAACTGTGCCTCCCACTCCCAATCCCCTGAGACACCGCAACAGGATACCATGGTCGATGGTATCGAATGCCGCTGAGAGGTCTAATAGGACTAGGGCAGAGGAATATCCCCTGTCCCAGGCCCTCCAGAGATCATTCACCAGAGCGACCAATGCCATCTCCGTGCTGTACCCGGGCCTGAAACCCGATTGGTACGGGTCTAGATAATCCGCTTCATCCAGGACCAGAGGGAGCTGATGCGTTCCTGTTGCAATAAAGCTATGCTATGATGCTGTGTCACTCCTTGCCTATCGAAGCAACCCACTACATAAAAGTGTGCAAATGAACGGCTTCCGGGTGGCAAGGCGCCGCCGCCGACAGCTGTTTTCAGGTTGTCAGCTTCGCGGCTTTGTAGAACCGCCGAAAACAGCGCCGATCAGCTGTTTCGGCGGTTCAAAAGCCCCCTCCTTGGGAGAAGAGGAGGGGGTGAGTATCCAGGTAGGGGAAGGGCTCTCCGGGGCTGCCAGAGCTTAAAGTACTGGCGGCTGAAGGATCGAGCCCCCCCGAAGCTTGGATTTCTCCGGGCTGCGCAGCGTTTCTGCTCCGTGCTTTTTGGAGCAGAACAAGGCGAACGCAACCATCCCTGCTTACAGGAATGGATTTTGGAAGACAAGAAAGCAGGCAGAGCGATGCAAGAGAATAAGGAGTAAGTGAACTTTTGATCTTTGGCTCAATCCACATTGAAGACCCTGAAAGTGAAAGTGCGTAGTTGCAATAGTGGAAAAAATGGCGGCTAAATCTTCTAAACTTACTAAAAGTGCGGGAGCTTCCCCCCTGCCGCAATCTTCATTGCAAGTTATAGCACCTCCTGCACCTTCACCTTCGCCTGTTTTAACAGTTAAAGTTTTGCAAGATGCTTTGGAAAAGCATTCACAGCAATTAGCTGAAATTATGGATGAAAAGTTGGAGGAGAAGTTTACAGTAATAAGGGAGGACATCTTGCTTGCATTTCAAGGCATGGCGATATGTATTGAACGCCTGGACGAAAGAGTGGAGGACCTCAGTCAAAATAATATTAAATTGGATGCAAAGATATTAGAGACTGAGAATGCGGTGGATAAAATTGATTATGACCTGACACTGGTACAATACCATGAAATGGAATTTGCTGTGAGAATTAGGTGTCTTAAGGAGAATCCTAAGGAAGATTTGAAGAAAATAGTTTCTGTTGCTTTGGAAGATGTGTTGGGAAGGCCAGCTGAAGGAATTGTAGAAGATATAGATAAAATCTTCTGTGTTAATTCCTGGATTGCAAGACAAAGGAAAATACCTAGAGACGTGGTTGTTTATTTTACAAAGAGAGCAACCAGGAATGAAGTTATTCAAGTCTCTTACAATACTAAGCTTGTGATTGCAGAGCAAGAAGTCTTGGTTCTAAAAGAGATCCCTCCAAAAATTTTAAGGAAACGAAAGGAATTTGCATTTCTGGCACAGGAGCTTAAGTGACGTGACATCAAGTTTAGATGGGAGATCCCAGTGGGTATGGTGGTAATGTATGAAGACACAAGATACCGTTTTGCTACAGTGATGCAGGCACGTGATTTTTATAGCAATGTTTTAAAAGCAATCCCCATACCACTTTTGGAATCAACAAAGGAGGGAAAGTCTCAAGGTGCTGAAGGAACACAGACAGATGAGAAAGCAGCAGGAGTGGATCAAATTTCAACAGTATCAGAAGAAGTAAGAGACCAGAGGATTACGCGTGCTGCTTCGAGACGAATCAGACGTGAGCAAGAGCAGGATCAGCAGAATGTTGTGGAACTTCCAAAGCGTACCTATAGCGAAGCTGTGGGAGGGGCGCGGCCTAAAAATGTGAAGGGGATCTTGGAAGACGCGCTCCAAAAGCTTCGGGTTGCCAAAAATGGCGACTAAGTTTTTAACTTGGAATGTCAATGGATTAAATTCACCACAGAAGAGAAAGAAAATCTTTCAATATTTAAAGCAATTTAAGACTGATGTTATTTGCTTACAAGAAACACATATTAGAGCTATGGACCAAAAGTATTTATTAAATTCAAGATTAGGTACACAATTTATTGCTTCTGCAACAAACAAGAAAAATGGAGTGGTTATTTATGTTAAGAATACAATTACAGCAGAGTTAATCGAAGCAGATCAACAAGGAAGATATGTTATTGTGGACTTGTTAATAGAAGGCAAAAAAACTCTTTTGGTTGGATTATATGCTCCTAATCAACAGCAAGCTGATTTTTATAGTTTATTACACAGCAAGATTACCCAATTGGATTACAAATCTTTTATTTTTATGGGAGATTGGAATGGTGTTTTGAATGTACAAATGGATAAGAGTGGATCTTATAGAAGTACCCCAAGTCATGCTAAACTGCCTAAGTCTTTTTTTGAGATGATGGATGATATGGAACTACGTGATGTTTGGAGGGAAAGGAATTCACAAGAAAAGGATTATACTTTTTTTTCCGATAGACATCAATCTTTTTCTAGGATTGATTTTATATTACTGACTAATGATCTTTTTTTAGAACTAAGAAGATAAAGATTTGTTCAAGGATTATGTCTGATCACAGTCCAGTTTGGTTAGAGATTGGAAAAGACATTAGAGAAAGATGTTCCTGGCGTTTAAATGAGAATCTGTTTAGAAATCAGGAAAATGTGGAAGAGTGTAAAAAACAGATGAAGGTTTTTTTTGAAACAAATATGCATAAGGGTACTTCTATGGAAATGGTATGGGATGCTAGTAAGGCGTACATGAGAGGTGTGTTGATATATCTCAATAATAAATACAGACGTAATTTGGAATTTAGGAGGAAGGAATTAGAGAAAGAGATTAAGGAAAAAGAAAAGGCTTTAATTTTGAATACATCGGATGTGAAGATCAAAGAGGCTATTAAGTTATTAAGAGGACAATTTGACAAGTTAATGGCTGATCAGGTGGCAACTAATCTACGGTTCGCAAGGCATAATACTTTTTGCAATGCCAATAAACCAGGTAGATGGTTAGCTTATATGCTAAGGAAGAAGCAAAGGGCTTCTAATATAGATAAAATAGAACATAAGGGAAAGGTTGTGTATCAGCAGAATCTTATCAAGGAAACCTTTGTTGATTTTTATTCTAAATTATATGCTAGAGATAAGATTAATGAAACAGACATTGATCTATATTTAAAAGACGTTAGCATCCCGGTTCTTACGCAAGAACAAAAAGAAGAGATGAATCAGCTGATAACTGAGGAAGAAATATTCTTGGCAATTAAACAGTTAAAAGTGGGTGAAGCACCAGGCACGGATGGTTTGACTGCTGTGTATTATAAAAATCTACAGTTTGAGATGATAAAACCATTAAAGGAACTGTTTCAGACAATTCAAAAAGGGGGTGGAATGCCTCCGTCTTGGAAAACTGCTTTTATTTCTTTAATCCCGAAAGAAGATCAGGACGTTACTCAAGCAAGAAATTATAGGCCAATATCACTTTTGAATACGTACTACAAGATATTTGCTAAGGTTTTAGCTAGTAGACTGATGAGTGTATTGCAACAGGTAATTGATGTTGATCAAACTGGGTTTATAAGTGGTAGACAAATGAAAAATAATGTGAGACATATAGTTGACTTGTTGGAATTTCTGGAAAGGAATAACCAGATCCCTGTAGCATTGATCTTTTTGGATGCTGAAAAAGCCTTTGATCAATTGGATTGGAAATTTTTGATGAAAGTATTAGATAAAATGAATTTTGGGGATGAATTTTTACAATCAGTTAGGGCATTATATCAAAAGCAAACAGCTCGAATAATTGTTAATAATAGTTTGACTGAAATGTGTAATATTGAAAAGGGTACGAGGCAGGGTTGCCCGTTATCACCCTTATTATTTGTTTTAACGTTGGAGATATTACTGATTAAAATACGGAATTCGGAAACAATTAAGGGAATTCAAATAAGAGACCAGGATTATAGATTGAGGGCGTTTGCGGATGATCTGGTTATTACGTTGACACACCCAGAAAATTCTGTTATGGAATTGATGAAGTTAATATTGCAATACGGGAAAGTTTCTGGATTTAAGGTTAATATACAAAAAACTAAAATGTTATCTAAAAATATGACAGTATTACAAAAGGTAGCTTTAGAAAGGTTAACTGGATTTGAAATTGTTGAAAGGGTCAAGTATTTGGGGGTATACTTGACACCCTCAAACGTAAAATTGTATAAAAACAATTATGAAAAGTTATGAAACAAAGTGCAAAAAGAATTGGATAGTTGGAAAAAATTACAATTGTCATTATTGGGAAGAATTGCGGCAGTAAAAATGAATGTTTTGCCAAAATTCTTATTTCTGTTTCAAATGATACCCATTTTTAAAAAGGATTCGAATTTGGAGGAATGGCAGAAGGGTATTAATAAATTTGTTTGGGCAGGGAAAAGGCCACGGGTTAAATTTAAAATTATGCAGGACACGCGTGAAAGAGGTGGTCTAAAAATGCCCAATGTTAAATTATATTATGAAGCTGCTGCATTATCAGCCATAAGTGATTGGATTAATTTGACACAAGGGAGACTATTAAATCTTGAAGGGCATGATTTGTTATTTGGTTGGCATGCATATTTATTGTATGACAAGAAGGTAGACAATGTGTTTAAAATGCATATTTTGAGGCATGCTTTGTTGCGAGTTTGGAAAAAGCATAGACAAAAGTTAAATTACAAGATACCTTTATGGGCAATACCCAAACACGCAATAGAGAATATAAATGTTGGATTCAAACATGACGTGACTACATATAAGGAAATCTTGAGTTTGGAGAGGAATGTATGGTGTTTGAAGCCATATAATTTTTTACGAGGAAAAAAGATTGTTCAAACTTGGTTTCAGTATGGGCAATTACAAGCCAGGTGGAAAGAGGATCAGAAAATTGGTTTTCTAATGGATGATGAAAATTTGGTAAAGCAAATTAGAAATCAGGGCCCAGCACATATCAAACGGATATATCTTGCATTGATAGAGATTGACTCAGAAACAGAAATCGTTAAGGATTGTATGATAAAATGGGCACAGAATATTCAGGAAGTTATCACAATGGACACTTGGGAAAAGATCTGGGTGAGAAATGTAAAATTTACGCAAGCTCAAAATTTAAGAGAGAACTTTTATAAAATGTTTTATAGGTGGCATTTAGATCCTAAAAAGTTAGCAAGTATGTATCCGAATTATCAGCCTAAATGTTGGAGATGTGGCGGTGAAGACGCAACGTACTTTCATATATGGTGGACTTGTAAAAAGATGCACTCTGCTATGTGCACTCGGGATTCGACCCGCCAAACTGTCGACCTTCTAATCGACAAGCTCAGCATCTTAACCCACTGAGCCACCGTGTCCCTGTCCAATTGCCTTAGTAGATGCTTTATGTATATTGGAAAAAGTGAAAGTCTCATGTTAAATATACAGGAGATTGCTTACATGAAAAGAGCATGGTAAGGGGAGGGGGAAAAGGAGTTACGGATGGAGCCTGAGTTGCTGTGTATGAGTCATCATCTTGGAATTGGTTTTTTTTGTACCTTTTCGCTCCTGATACAAAGACCTGATTTTTTTGTTCTGAAAAGGTATAAAAGGTGGAAGACATCTTTCCTGGTTGTTGCCTTTGTTCCTCTACCAGCTACGAAGAGGAATAGGGTCACCCCTCTCTGTTTTGATCAAAATAAAGTTGTAATTCTTTGCTGAAACCTCAGCTCAGGAGTTTCTTTTGGCTCTTTTAAATTCCTGAGTAAGGCTGGGACAATTGTGAGGCTAAGTGGAAAACCTTACATTTGGTTCCTAACAACTCCTGCCCTTAAAGAATACTCATTCAGTGCTGCTATAATTAACAAGAACAGAATTAATATTTTAATGATATTCACTGGAGAGGAAAATCCATAGGTCAGGCACAGAATAATGCATATTGATTGTAATGACAGGTATATAATTGAGGATTGCTGGAAAGGTTGTAAATATGGGCTGGTCATAATGTTATTTTTTCAGCACCACTTTGAATGGTTGCTGTTTGAAAGCAAGAACTAGCTATATAGCCAGACAGAATTTCATATTGAAATATTTCTTCAGTAACTATAATTATCACTAAATAATAATGTTCTGATGTTTCTATTGAATGTTGTGAGTTACCTAGTGACGTTATATGATATTCCATAAATAAATACATAAAATATATTAATATACCCATTTTGTGTCTTTGAATTTGAACAATCATCAGCTCCTTTTCTCCCCAAAGAAGCAATTTATCATAGTTTCCACCCATCTGCTAAAGAAATCAGTGGAACTCCAATTGAGTTCTGTATTTATTACACAAATATTATTTTTCTAAGCTTGGTGACTTAAAAATCAGTAACAACAGTAAGAATGATAATCTCTACTGACCACACAACAAATCCACCAACAATGCTGGTGTAACTTCTTGAGCCCAGTGCCAGGGGAAAACATTCAAATCTTTAATAACTTATGAAGGGCAGAAGGATAGAGCTATTCTATTCTTTGTGAAAGTAACGCGGTGGCTCAGTGGGTTAGGACACTGAGCTTGTTGACCAGATGGTCAGCAGTTTGGCGGGTCGAATCCCGAGTGCCGCATAACAGAGTGAGCGCCTGTTACTCGTCCCAGCTTCTGCCAACCTAGCAGTTTGAAAGCACATAAAAATGCAAGTAGAAAAATAGGGACCACTACGGTGGGAAGGTAACAGTGTTCCGTGTGCCTTCGGCATCTAGTCATGCCGGCCACATGACCACGGAGATGTCCTCGGACAAGCGCTGGCTCTTTGGCTTTGAAACAGAGATGAGCACTGGGCCCTAAAGCCGTAAAGGACTAGCACGCTTGTGCGGAGGAACCTTTACCTTTACCTTTTTATTCTTTGTGAGAGCTAGTCTTCCATAGGATAAGGGTCATGACACAGAAGTTATGACTCCTAGTCCCACAAAATGATATTTCTTATTTAAGGACCTTAAGCATTCCAACCCTGCCAGTTCTGACAGCATGAACAGAAATGACCAGAGACCAATATCCCGCAAGTACACTGATCTCCTTGTCATGTACTTGATTTGGATATACCTGAAAACCAGCTCCTTGTCTTGGACTAGGAAACCGCTAGAAGGTAGCACAACTCAGAGAGCACAGATGTCACTGTCTGGATTGCCTAAAAATACTCTTGTCCCTATATAAGGCCATCAAACCTGACCTTGTTACTGATAAATATGTACCAATATGATGAATCTTCAGAGATGGAATGGAATGAAAACTTACTAAGTAAACAAACAAACAAACAAACTTGCCAAAGAAACTATAACGGACAAGAACCAGGAAAGGGTAGAATAAAGGGAGGATGTAAGATGAACAAATAAGCAAAAATTAGCTAGGTCTTCAGAGTGGGAGAAGGAAGAATACAAGCTGTAAAAGCAGCTGCAAGAGGAAATGGCTAGCTAGGGAAAATTAGCTGAATGGAGTAACAGGAAAACTAGCTGAATGACATAATAGGAAAGGCATGCTGAACTGAAAAACAGGAAAGAACCTATTGTTCAAAGAAGCCATAAAATATTCCCAGAATCATATGAATATGTATAATATCTAATATTATTTATGTACATGTAAAGTATAATTTATTATGTATAAGGAAGATAGCAGGAAATATGCAGAAAGCAGTTGGAAAGAGTGTAACTAGAATAGAATAGAATAGAATAGAATAGAATAGAATAGAATAGAATAGAATAGAATAGAATAGAATAGCTTTATTGTCACTTTGAATGTATACTAAACAGCATACATTAAAATAAAATTTCGTTGCATTCAGCTATTAAAGGGTCACCGCCTCCGATATACACTACATAAATATGACAAAAATAAATACAGAATTATGCATATACCCACATATTTTATATGACACAGAGAAACAGCAATCTATTCGGGTTATGTATACATGTGCATGGCGAGAAAAATTAATCTTGTGAGTTTACCAGACAGATAGCATAGGGAAAAAAGCTATTACAAAATGGGGTAGTCCTGCTAGAAATACTTCAAAATCTCCTCTCAGAGGGGACCACAGAAACAGACTGTATAGTGGATGTGTGGGGTCTCTAACAATGCTTTGAACTCTAAGCACATAGTGCTTATAAGCAGCATCCTATGATCTTCTTGGCTGTCCTTACCATTCTCTGTGTGGACTTTCTATCTGAGGCACTGCTGCCACCAAACCAGATAGTGATGCAGTTTGTTAAAATGCTTTCAGTCTTGCCTCTGTAAAAAGTGGCCAGGACACAAGGAGAAAGACATGCTCTCCTTATCTGATGCAGGAAATGCAGACACTGGTTTGCACACTTCACTAAAGATGATGTGTGGAGAGACCAATTCAGATTGTTAGTTATCTGCACCCCCAGATACTTAATACTGTTGACCACCTCTACAGCTACATCCTTGATACTGAGTGGAGTATAACTATGCTGGCTCTTTCTGAAATCTACAGTAATCTCCTTTGTTTTATCAACATTTAGAACCAGATTACTTTTATTGCAGTAGTCCACCAGAGCCTTCACCTCTTCCCTATAAGCATCTTCATTGTCATCCCAGATAAGACCCACCACTGCTGTGTCATCTGCATACTTCACAATATGATTCGTAGCAGATTTGGCACAGCAGTTGTGGGTCATCAAGGTGAACAGTAGCAGACTCAGGACACAGCCCTGTGGAGAACCTGTGCTTAAGGAGATGGAATTGGAAAATTTCTTTCCAACTTACACAGCCTGGGACCTATTAATAAGGAAATCAAATATCTAATTACATAAAGGAGTATTAAAACCTAATAGGCCCAGTTTGTTCACCAGATGCTGAGGGATTGTTGTGTTGAATGCTGAACTAAAATCCACAAACAACATTCGCACATGAGTATTCTTCCCCTCCAGGTGTGCCAAGATAAGATGAAGCACACAGTGCATCTTCTACAGGGCAGTTCTTCCGATAGGCAAACTGTAATGAGTCAAATGTAAGGGGAAGGCATGAAACCATGTAGTCCTTTACCAATCTCTCAAAACACTTCATCATAATGGAAGTGAGTGCAACTGGACGGTAATCATTAAGGCATGCAATTTTAGTTTTTTGGGCACTGGTACAATGATTGCAGTCTTAAAACTTCATAGTACCTCAGCCAATGGGGAACAGGGAGGGATGTGGCAGCTGGGACAGGGACTGTATAAAAAAGGGAATATTTTGGGTTGGAATTTTGAAGAGTACCAAGCTTTGAAAGCTGCTCTTCCCTTATTGCAATAAACAAAACAAAAGGCCTTCACTATGTCTTGGCTGGTTATTGGTCAGGTGAGCTTGCACCTGGTCATGAAGGAAAATAGCCAAGAGCACATAACATTACTAAATTGTGGAATAGCTGTACCTTCCAAATGCTCTTCAAAGGCAGCCCCATGTAGAACACATTATAATATTCCAGTTGGGAGGTGACTTACATGAGTAGGACCTTCTAGCCAGGGAAAAGGCACAATTAGCACACCAGATACTGTACTTTGAGCAGGAGGTGTAAATCAAGAAGGATCCCCTAATTATATACAACTCTGTGTGGGAGTTCTTACCCCATTCAGAGATAAAGATGGAAAGTCATTGGAATGTCGGAGCCTCAAAACCCATAGGCTTACTACAATTAAACCAAAACATGTAATTCCCTGTCTGGATTCCCACAACTACTGGATCCTGGGACAATCTTGAGTTTCACTTGGTTAGCCCCAGGCAGAGAGTCATATTGAACATCTTAGATAAACAGATGATTCCTTGCCCTGCGCTGAAGGGTGGCTTTCCCCAGCAGTTTCATATACTTGCTAATAATGAGAGAGTAAAATCCTGAGGAATCCCACAAAGCAGGGCCTCAGGCTCTTTCTCTTTGCACCAACCAATAATGACTAGAACTGGAAGAAAGAAAGAAGGAAGGGAGAGGGTTTTTTTCAAACAGTAGAAAAGAGGTCTCAAGAGAATACCAGCAACAGTACATCACTAATCTTTTCACCCATTATCTTTTTTTAAAAAATGCAGATGATAAACAAAACTGAAAGCATTGTTCACTTACTCTCCCATGTTCAACCCAGAGGCATTTTCCAGCACAAATGCTGATTTTTTCTTTCCCATTGCTTATCCCATTTCAGTCAGCCTACCAACTTATCTCTTTCTAAAAAAATAACCTTGTCACATATGAACATGTTCACAATTTTTCAGTACTACAGCTGCTAATAGATTTTATTTTAACTAGCTCAATATATCTCCATAAAAGATTTTTTAAGCAAGTCATATTTTGCTGGGACCATCATAAATATATGTACAAAAAAGAATGTAGGCTTTGAAGAAGACAATGTGTTCACTGAGAAGTAGAATTAGAATTCTTGTAACATATTCAGAAATTCCAATTTGTTTTCTGCCAGAAAGTACTACAGGCATCAAAATATGCAGAGTGACTAGCTGCCTTCAAGCTGATATAACAAAGAGCAGATAGCAGTACCCCACATCTTGAAGCAAAAAATATCCCATGCATGTAGTCTTTGACTTGTAGTCGTTCATTTAGTCACCATTCTAAATTACAACAGCATTAATAAAAGTGACTTACAACCATCACAGCATCCCACATGGTCATGTGATACTTGGCAACCTGTATGTATTTATGATGGTTTTAACATCCTACCACGTGATCGCCATTTGCGACCTTCTCAGCCAGCTTCCAACAAGCAAAGTCAATGGTGGAAACTCATTTCATTTAATGACTACATGATTAACTTAACAACTGTGATGATTCAATTAACAATCATGGCATGAAAGATCGTAAAATTGGATGTGATTCATTTAACAACTGCTTTGCTTACGAATGGAAATTCTGCTTCCAATTTTAATTGTTAAGTCATGGACTACCTCTAATTCCTAGCAGAAAACAAAGCTGCCACAAAAATTCTATCTCTGTGCAGGAATGGAACTTAAATAGCAGTGTCTATGCATTGCTCAGCCTTAGCAACTATAAAATGTGAAGATTTCAACTCTCAAGAATTCCCCAGGTAGCATTATTAATTAAGTTTTTCCTAATATTAGTTGATAAGAGAGCAGGGGTCATTAGTTTTTTGAATAATACCATCATCTTCCTCAATTGTCCTTCCCTAGGATAAATAGTTCACAGTTTCTTAAATATCCTTGGACCTATTCCAGTATACTGGAACAATTTGTACTCAAGGGTATTAATCAGTGCAGAATTATTGCTTCCCCTTAAGAAAGATACACTTCTATTGATGCAGCTTAAAACTGCATATTTTTTTTGATATCCATATCACACTGCTGACTCATATTTAATTTTTGATCAATTTCTATTTCAATATTTTTTTCAATTAATAATTTTACCTGATTTTTACCTTAACATGCACGTTGGATTTTTTTTCCTAAGTGAAAAACTTTAATTTGTCTCTACTAAATTTCATACTCTATTTTCAGTTCACTATTCTTTCAAAATCATTTTGAATTTTATTTGTCTTTAGGTTTTAAACCATATCACCAATCTGTATATTTAATAAACATTCCTTCCACTTCTGTGCCCAAACTATTCATAAAGATGTAGAAGAGTACAAGTCTAATGACTGTGCCCTGTACAAACTCTAATCTAATGAAAAAACATTGATGACCATTCCTTGAAACTGTCAGACTCTCAATGTATTTCTTTCTTATCCCTTTCATTTTCAGGTTCTGCCATTCTATTGGGGGGAGGCATGTGCTTAGAATGGGTAGAACGACCTATGTGTCTTCTACGTCTTCTACATCTTTGCTTTGTTCTATGCTCTTTGACATATCTTACTTGGGATGTTAAAGGAATGTACCTCCAGCCAGCTGCTTTATCTCCAGTTGTATGAGAAGAAGCCATGGAGAAACCCAACAGCCTTGAGAATGGCGCCTTATCTCTTGTTTCCCACAACAACCTAATACCTATGGATTGAATCAATTCAAACCGGCCAGTTGGACATTTGGGCTGGGGTTTGAAAGGGTTCTTTTAATATAATGTTTCACACAGGAAATCCTCAGACCTTGCCTTACTCTCCTGCCATCAATACCTTCCAATAAAAGTTCCTGTTGAGACAATGCAAGTTTCAAGAATTCTGCTTTCTTGGAAGAATTAATTGAGGCAGGTCCTTACAGAATCATTTTAAGACAAGCTGTGCATGTCATCTAGGACATACAAGTAGTCCTCAATTTACAATACAAATTGAGTATGGGATTGCAATTGTAAGTCATGTCAGTCATTAAGTGGGTCACCATGTGACCACACCCAATTTTAGGACCTTTTTGAAGTGATTGTTAAGTAAACATCCCTGTTGTTAAATGAACAAAGTGGTAATTAAGCAAAAACAGTTTTAACCAATGTGCATTTTTTTGCTGGAAAGTGGAAGTAAACACCAGTTTTTGGCAAAAAAAAATGAGAATTTTGAAAAACCAGAACTTTAATATTAAGTCTTACGTAGTTCTGAGGAGGTCCATTGAACAGTTGCTAAGCAACCAATTTTAAGTCAAGGACTACCTGTATTCAAGTCATTTGCTAATCAAGCTACCATTGGGGCTTTGCAATAAAAGTGGAGTTTTAAAACAGTTTGGTTATTGGTTAAGGCATCAGACTAGAAACCAGGATACTGATTTTGTGTGACTCTGGGCCAGTCACTCTCTTTCAGTTCTACTCACCTCACAGGGGTTGTTGTGGGAAAAATAGGAGGAAGGTATAGGTATACCTTGTATTCACTGCCTTGAGTAAATTTTAAAGATAATAAAGACAGGTTTTTTTTTTAAAAGAAAGAACTCTGGAGATGACATTACCTGGCCTGGTGAAGTGGCTGAGAGAGCTTGCTTCCAATAGCACCAGTACAGCCAATTTTATTATAAACACTGCAAAAACTTCAGTAGTTAGTGGTGTAAGTTTCATAAATAAACAGCAATTAAGAGTTTATCCCAATTGCCAAAGGCAAGAGGGACAGATTTCTAACTATCAGAAAATGTTAGCAAAACATTGGCAAGGTCTCAGAGCACTCCTTCCATTGCTCAATAATATGCCACTCCAGAGTTCTACAAATACTAAACAGTATTAACAAAAATGCTTTAGTGAATCAGATGAGAAAAGCAACATAAAAATAGAATAGAATAGAACAGAATAGAATAGAATAGTATTGTCAACGCTGCTAACATCGAATGTTATTGCTTGACAAGAGATGAAGAAGTAGCTATTTCATATGTTAAACTTGTGTATTGCTTTAAAACTTGTGTATTGTTTTAGTTTAAGCTTAGGAGGGGGGATTAGTAGGATTGCACTTTTCAAGGCCATCTCTAACTAAGAAGATAAGGCTTTGGTGGGTCTTCTAATGGAAGGGAAACTGACTCTTTAAATTAATTGGAGAATATGATTAATGACAAAATTAGAAAGGTGGAGAATTGTGTTTTAATATATTATGCAAGGGGCGGAGATTTCAGATTCCAGCTTCCTTTGAGCAAGCATTTATTAGGCTAATAAAGGACTTTTAAGGTAAAAAATGCCCCAGAGTCACCTGAAAAGCCCATACATCACAAACTTGACAAAAATAGCTGGAAGGGACCTTGGAGGTCTTCTAGTCCAGCGCCCTGCTCAAGCAAGGAGAACCTATACCATCTTAAACAAATGACTCTTTAAAAATCTCCAGTGATGGAGCGCCCACAACTTCTGGGGGCAAGCTATTCCACTGGTTAATTGTCCTCACTGCCAGGAAGTTTCTCCTTAATTCCAGGTTGCTTTTCTCTTTTTCTCAGTTTCCAAACATTGTTTTTTGTCTTGTCCTCTGATGCTTTGAAGAATAATTTGGCCCCCTCTTCTTTGTGGCAGCCCCTCAAATACTGGAATACTGCTATCATGTCACTCCTATTTCTTCTTTTCTTTAGACTAGCCAAACCCAAGTAGTGCAGTCATTCTTCATACGTTTTAGTCTCCAGGCCTTTGATCATCTTAGTTGCTCTTCTCTGAATTTTTTCCAAGTTCTCATCTTTTTTGTAGTATGGTGACCAAAATTGGATGCAGTATTCCAGATGTGGTCTCAATAGGGTTTATAAAGTGATACTAATACTTCACGTGATCTTGATTCTATGCCTCTGTTTATACACAACCCAGGATTGTATTTTTTGGCTGCTGCTGCACACTGCTGAAGGTCCCTCTCATAGTTGCTGTTTTTGAGCCAGGTCTCGCCTAATCTGTATTTAAACCTTTGATTTCTCCTGCCTAAATGTAAAACTTTGCTTTTCTCCACATTTTGTTGGATAGGGCTCATTGTTCAAGTTTGTCAAGATCTTTTTGGATCCTGAGCTTGTCTTCTGGGGTGTTGGCTATTCCTGCCAGTTTAGTGTCATCTGCAAATTTGATGAGTTCCCCTTCTATTCCTTCATATAAGTCATTGATGAAGATTTTGAAGAGTACTGGGCCTAAGATGGAGATTTGTGGTACTCCACTGCTTACTTCTCTACATGTGGATGTAGTACCACTGAGGATTACTTGTTGGGTAAGGTTTGTCAGCCAGCTACAAATCCATCTGGTGGTGCTGTTGTCTATTCCACTTTTTTCTAACTTAACAAGCAGTAGATTGTGGACTACTTTGTTGAATGACTTACTGAAATCTAAGCATACTATGTCCACAGAGTTTTGCTGGTCCACTAATTTGGTCACTTCATCAAAGAATGAAATAAGATTGATTTGGCATGATCCGGTTTTAACAAACCTGTAGTGGCTACCAGTTATAACAGTAATGGCAAACCTTTTAGAGATCAAGTGCCCAAACTGCAACCCAAAACCCACTTATGTATGATCAGGTGCCTGGTGGCATGGTCCATTGGGTGGGTATGGCCCATTGGGTGGGCATGGTTATGGTGGGCATGGCAGACTGGGTGGGTGTGGCTGGGGTTGGCATGGCCACCTCGATGTTGCTTGTGGGGAGTGACACCTGTGGGGGCCAGGCAGGGTTGGGGGAGATCCAGGGGGTCTCTGGCAGGTGGGATGGTGGGCAGGAGGCTCATCCTGTCGGGTGAGGCGAGGAGAGGCAGGGGGCAGGGCAGAGGTGCCATTGCCAAAGAGCAAGGCAAGACAAGGCAAGGCAGGGGCCAGGGCTGCTGCCGCCTGACACCATCAGCTCCTGCACACAGCAAGCACATGGGGGCCAACTGTGTCCATCAGCAGCCACAGCCTGCTGGCCCTTCAGTATCGGCATGATGTGGCTGTTTGCTGCCTCACGTGTTGCACCCAATGCGGCTGCCATGAAGCTGTGGAACAAGCTGGGCTGAGGTAAGGAACCAGTATAACCAGTTTCTTACTGCCGCCTGGCTTGTTCTATGGCCTCATGGCAGCGACACTGGGCAGGAGGCGGCAAACGGATGGTTTCGGCATGACATGGCTGATTGCCTCCAGCCTCAGCCATTTGCCAACTCGCACATTGCACCCAATGCCACTGCAATGAGGCCATGGAACAAGCAGGTGGAGGTAAGGAACTGGTATACCAGTTTCTTACTGCTGCCTGGCTTGTTCCATGGCCTCATGGCAGCAGCACTGGGCAGGAGGGGGCAAATGGCCAGTTTTGGTGTGGTGTGGCTGTTTGCTGCCTTGTGTATTATGCCCGATGCAGCTCCGACCCAACCCTCACAGAGTGCAGTTCTCCTGCTGCCCCAATCTAACCCATGCAGAGTACCCTTCTCCCGCCACTCTGACCCAATTCTCACAGAGGGCTGCTTTCCCACCATCCCAACCCAACCCTCACAGTGCCCTTCTCCTGCCACTCTGACCCAACCCTCACAGAGCACCCTTCTCCTGCCGCCCTGACCCAACCCTTGTAGACCACTGTTGTCCTGCCACCCAGACCCTACCCTCAAAGAGCGCCATTCTCCCACTGCCCCGACCCAACCATTGTAGAGTGCTGTTCTCCTGCTGCCTGGACCCAACCCTCACAGAGCGCCCTTCTCCCGCCCCCACTTCTTTGCAATCCGCCACTGCTGCCACATGCAAGGAAACAAAAAAGAGGGTTTTTTTGGGGAAAAAATGGTCAGTCAATCAATTCCAACTTCGTGATCTTTCACAAGAAGTTGGAATTCATTGGGGACTTCTGGGTGGCAAGGCTCCGCCGCCGGCAGCCATTCTGGCTGTCAGCCCCATCGTCTCCATGGAGCCGCCGAAAACAGCACCGATCAGCTGATTTGACGGCTAGGAAGCCTGCTCCTCGGGAGAAGAGGAGGGGGTGAGTGCCCAGGCAGGGGTAGAGCTCTCCCAGGCCGCCAGAGTTGAAACTCTGGTGGCTGAAGGATTGAGCCCCCCCGAAGCCTGAGTTTGCTCCGGGCAAATGGTTCTGAGACAACATCTGCCAGCTCCTTCAGAACTTTGGGATGTAATCTGTCGGGTCCTGGTGATTTATATTTGTCAAGGTCAGATAGGTGTTCTCTTACCATTTTCTTCTTTATTTTAAGTTTTGTTTCTAGTTTGTCTTTTGCAGAAGTTTTTTTAGTATGTTGTGCTATAATTTCTTTTTGTGTGAAGACTGATGCAAATAATGAGTTAAGCAGCTCTGCTTTTTCACTATTACTTGTTAGTTCCTTGCCATCTTCTCTCTTTAGTGGACCTACAGTTTCCTTAACTTTTTTCTTGTTATTAATATGTTGAAAGAAACTTTTTAAAATTATCCTTGATTTCTGTTGCAAGTCTTTGTTCATTCTGAGTCTTTGCTTTCCTGACTTCATCTTTGCATGTTCTGGCTGTCTGCTGATAATTGGCCTTAGTTATGTGTCTCTTTTTCCATTTTTTTGTACTTGTCCTTTTTGTCTTTTAGTTTGTCTGAGAGATCTTTGTGCAGCCATGCTGGTTTCTTCTTGACTTTCTTGTTTTTCTTTTTCAGTGGTATTGTGCTAGACTGGGCTTTTATGATAGCATTTTTCAGTTTCCCATGCTTCTTGAGTTGTTTTCCCTTTAGGATTTTCATTCATGGAATGTTTCCTAGGTTCTCTCTGAATTTGTTAAAATCAGTTCTTTTGAAGTTTAAGACACTGGTTGAATTATTTTCTATTGCTTGTGTTTGCATTATATTGAATTCCAGTATGACATGGTCACTTTCACCCAAGGTCCTGTCAATTTCACCTCCCTCTGTCACTTCTTCTCGATTAGTAAGAATTAGGTCCAATATAACTTTACTTCCAGTTCCCTCCTCCACCTTTTGGATGATAAAGTTGTCAGCTAGGTTGGTTAGGAATCTGTTTGATCTCCCACTCGCTGCAGTTTGTCTCCCAGTTGATATCTGAGTAGTTGAAGTCTCCCATTAATACCATGGTATGCTTCCTACATACATTTGTTAACTGGTTGGCAAAGAATCAATCTATTTCTTCTGATTAGTTAGGTGACCTGCAGTATACCCCTATGGCAATGTCACTTTCCCCCTCTTTTATATTGATCCATATATATTCTGGAAGACTTTTATCTTTGATCATGTGCATTTCTGTAGATATGCAGTATCAAGGTGCTGGTGATGACCTATAAAGCCCTAAATGGCATGGGCCCAGATTATCTGAGGTAGCACCTGCTGCCAGCGTCAATTTCCCATCGTCCTGTGTGCTCCCATAGGGAGGGCCTCCTCAAGGTACCGCCGGTCAAGGATTGCCAACAGGCGATCCCCAAGGGAAGGGCGTTCTCTGTGGGCGCACCTGCCCTATGGAATCAACTGCCAACGGAACTCCGGACTGCCCCTGACCTTCGTTCATTTCGCCGGGACCTAAAAACCTGGCTCTTTGAGCTATCTGGTCTGGACTGAGGGGTTTTAATGTTTTTAAATTGTGATTTTAATTTTTTGGGGCTAGACTTAATTTAATTTAATTTTAATTTTATATTGTATTGTTTTTAAATTTTGCCTTGTAAACCGCCCTGAGTCCTTCGGGAGTAGGGCAGTATATAAACTGAATTAATAAATAATATAGTGCAACTCCCCCTCTTCTTTTTGTAGTTCTGTTTCTTTTGAACAATTTGAATCCATCCATCAGTTCATTCCAGTCATGGATTTCGTCCCACCAGGTTTCTTTAATGGCAACTATGTCATACCCAACCTCATGTAGTATTGCTTCTAGTTCATCCTGTTTGTTCCCCAAGTTTGAGCATTTGTATATAAATATTTAAGACATTTATGCCTATCTGTGGGTGTGTTTCCTGGATCTCCTGACTGATGCTTGAGTTTTCCTTTTTTTCCCATTCACTCCCTACTTCTTTGTTTGATTCATTTTCTTGTGATTTGTGATTGGTTTTGTGTTCTGGGAATTCTAAAGATTGGTCACTCTTTCCCCTCAAGTTTAGTTTAAAACCCTTCTAGTGAGTTGGGCTAGTCTTTTTCTGAGTATGTTTTTCCCTGTTTCCATGAGATGCAGCCCATCCCTTGCCAAGTGTTTTTCACATAGCAAATGTAGTCCATGGTCCAGGAAACCAACGTTTTCTTGGAGTCACAAACCCTTTAGCCAGGAGTTTATTTCTAGAATTCTTTTTCCCCTCAATGGGTGTTGGCCTTTTGTTAGGAGTACTGATGAGAACACTCCTTGTGCCCCTACTCTTTAACATTATTGCCTAGTTGCTTATAGTCTCTCAATATTGTGCTCAGGTTCTTTGTTGTGTCATTCATCCCAATGTGAAGGAGTAGGGGAGGGTAGTAATTTGTGGGCCTAATTGTTTTGGTTAGGTTCTCAGCCATGTCTTTGATTTTTGCTCCAGGGAGACAACATACCTCCCTGGATTGTATGTCCAGTCTGCAGATGGCTGCTTCTATTCCTTTGAGAATAGAATCTCCTATCACCAAACTTGCCTTCTTTTTTTTGGGGGGGGGGGGGGGGGGTGCAGTCTGAGGTGCTTTTCTGTTTATCTCAGGTGTGTTTGTTGGTGTGACTTTTTAATGGATATTTGGTGCTGTTTCTTTGCTAGGTGTTTGCATTTTTTCTTTGGGAGGGGGAGGTTGTGGGTCTGTGTATTTCCATCTAGGGGGAGAAATCAATTGCTCAGTTTTAATGGGGCTGTTTCCGGTTGGTTTAGATTGGGTGGTAGGGATTTGCTTCTTCCTTTGATTTTTGTGTTTTTGCTATGTATCATATGCCTCCAAGAGTTTATCAGTAGGGTCAAATCCTCTGGGAGCGATTTGTCCATTGTTTGGTTTAGTTTGGTATAGCTTTCTTGCATAGGTTGGAGTTTGGCTAGAGTTGCCTGTAGATCCCTTACTTTTTCCTTTAGGAGTTCACATAGTTTACATTTAATGCATGTATAATTTGGGTGTTCTTTGCACATAAGCACATACATGGAACATGTATTGCATGCCACAATAGTATCCATCACCTGTTCCATGAGTTTGTTGCTTGAAAATCCCTCTTTTATGGTTGGTGGATATGCTTTGCTGTTAGCCATGTTTCTACCTTCTGTTCTAGGTAATTATGCCTATTTTTTTCTATAATATGTTTTGCAGATCACAACAACATCAGTTTCTTTTTCCAAGAGTTTGCTGTGCAGTTGCCATTCACAGACCCCAGTCTATTGGTCTGCTGCCATTCGCAGTCCCCATTCTACTGGTCTGCTGCCGTTAGCAGTCCCTGGTCTACTGCCACTCGCAGTTCCCAGTCTACTGTCATTCGCAGTCTCTGAGCTACTGTCACTTGCAGTCTCCAGTCTACTGTCATTCATGATCCCTGATTCATTGTAATTCGCAGGCCCTAGTCTACTGCCGTTCACAGTCCCCGGTCTGCTGCCATTCATAGTTCCCAGCCTGCTGCCATTCATAGTGTATTATATGTAAATAGTTATCACCAAATGTTTATCAATGTTGATTGTGAGGTAAAACTCTCTGACAGCGGAACACGCGGGAGTTTTGACAGCTGTCAAAACTCCTCCAGCAAAGCGCAGGCGCAAGCCATTGACAGCTTGCGGCTGTCAAAACAACACAGAGCTGCTAGCCATGAGGCAGCAGAACTGTCAAGAAGACGCGAAGCTGATTGGAGCAGGAATCGCGGCGGGAGAAGACCGGCTGCTGATTGGGCCAGCCGGCCGGCGGCCAGCTATAAAAGCCCAAGCCTTCTGTACCTTTTTGTCCGACTCTAAATAAAGCTGTTGATGGTTAGCCAGCTGCCTATGAGTGGTCTTTCAGCCACTTCACTGGCAACGAGGATGGGATCCGCTCCTCCGAGCTGAAGTCATGGCCAGGGAAGGGAGTTCCTGGCCAGCTGAACAAGTCACTGGAAGTTATAACTTCCACAGCGGAGCGGACCACCGGACCCTGACAGCATGGCCAATTTCGGACGCATCAGAGAATTTGACACCCGCCATCCAGAGCGTTGGGAGTCGCATCTGGGACAAGTCGAGGGCTTCCTCTTAGTCAGTAAAATTACTGACGACAGAGCAAAAGCAGCCGCGCTCCTCTACGTAAGCGGGCCCCCAGTCTACGATGCCGCCGTGGGGCTGTTCAGCCCAACGCCAATCGCTGAGGTTCCGTATGCCGAGCTCACCGACCGACTCAACAAGCACTACACTGGCGGGTACAATTCGCCCAGCAACGACAGCGGCCAGATGAGGCTGCGAACGACTTCATCGCAGGAGTCCGGCACGCCGCACGAAGCTGGAGCTTCCCGGATTTGGAAGACTGGATCCGGGACCAAATAGTCATCGGGCTGAAGGACAAACGTCTCCAAGAAAAGATCATCGCCAAGCCGGAGATGAACCTAGCCGAGGTCTCCCGGGAGATCTTGGTTTACGAAGACAGCCACCGGAAAGACCCAGCACATTCCATGCCAGAAAACCACGGGAGCGTGCATCAAGACGAAGCGACCCTCAGCGACGACGACAACGGAACCATAGACCTAACAGACATTGATGCCCTCCAACGGCGGAATGAGAGGCGTCAAAACCGACGAAGCGACACCTTCGACAAATGAAAACCGTGGAACCTCATGCCACCGCGAAGGGACCAATGCACCAACTGTGCCAGCTGTGGAGGCAACCATGGCCGGGCCAGCTGCCAATTCCGCAACGTGAAGTGCCACAATTGCGGGAAGACTGGGCACATCAAAACCGTCTGCCGGAGCCGTCCCTGCGACAATTTACACGAAGTGGAGGCCAACCCCCCAGGTATGAGCACCATCCAAGCCAATAAGAGAAAGACCCCGGGGAGTTTAGTGCAGGCGGTAGAGAAGGTCCAATTTTTAAGCCCTAAGGTTAAAATTAAGACTAGAATTCAGGGAGTCGCCTGCGACATGGAGGTTGACTCCGGGTCGGCAGTATCCCTGATTTCCTTGAAGACTTACAAGGAAATCTGCCAGCAGTGTAAAAGGACAATTCCCTTAGAGCCCCCACACATACAATTAGCGGATTACCAAAAAACTCCCATACAACTAAAGGGTAAAGCCCAAGTATGGGTGGAGTATAAAAAAATTCAAGGGGCCCCTGGAAATCTTAGTAACACAAGGAAATCGCACCAATTTAATAGGGCTAAACTGGTTTAGCCCCCTGGGCATTGCAATCACAGGCGTTAATACTGTACAGGCCTCAAGCCTCGAAGCCGTCTGCAACAAATATGCAGATGTCTTCGACGGCTCGTTGGGAAAATATACAGGTCCACCCATCTCCCTAAACCTAAACCCCACCATACAACCTATCAGGATAAGAGCCAGGAGGGTTCCATTTGCCCTCAAAAAGAAAATTGAGGACGAATTGGAATGCCTCATTAAACTAGGGGTATTAGAACCTACAGAAGGGGGAAGCTGGGAGACCCCCATAGTGACCCCCATTAAATCAAATGGGCAGATAAGACTCTGCGCTGACTATAAAGCCACATTAAACCTAGCGCTAAGTGCCCACACTTACCCAGTTCCAGCGGTGAGAGATGTCCTCGCCTCCATCCACTCCGGCGCCATCTTCGCGAAACTGGATCTCACGCAGGCGTACTTGCAATTGCCTGTAACCAATGAAACAGCGGACGCGCAGATGATCGTCACGCACTGCGGGGCATTCAAAGTAAAAAGACTACAATTTGGCATTTCAGCAGCCCCGGGAATATTCCAAGGCATAATGGAAAAAACATTGAAAGGAATTCCCGGGGTCTGCCCCTATTTTGACGATGTGCTCATCGCCGGAGAAACAGAAGCCAATCTAGCTGACAGGCTGTCAGCTGTCCTAGACTGGCTCAGAACGGCCGGTCTAAAGTTGAAAAAAGAGAAATGCTCCATAGGGGTTCCCTCGACAGAATTCCTGGGATACAGAATAGATGCCCAGGGCATCCACCCCACTAACGAGAAGCTCAAAGCCATCAAGACAGCACCCAGCCCCAGGAACAAACAAGAACTCCAAGCGTTCTTGGGATTATTAAATTTTTATCATGCTTTCCTCCCCCACAAGGCTACAATTGCGGAGCCTCTCCATAGATTATTGGATAAGGGCACACCGTGGTCCTGGACTAGGACACACGAAAACAGTTTCCAGTCACTTAAAAACATCATCTGCAATAGCTCCACAGTCACCCTATATAAGGAGGACGTTCCCATCTGCATCGCTTGCGATGCTTCCCCGTACGGGATAGGAGCCGTCTTAAGCCACCTAGACGAAGAGGGTACTCAAAGACCTATAGCTTTTTATTCCCGTACACTATCCAAAGCCGAAAGAAACTATGCACAAATTGACAGGGAGGCTCTAGCTATTGTTGCAGGCATGAAAAAGTTTCACGACTACCTATACGGAAGGCCCTTTACAATCTTCACCGACCATAGACCCTTATTAGGCATATTTACTTGGAACAAGGCAACTCCCCAAATACTGTCCCCGAGAATCCTGCGCTGGTCAACCTTTTTATCAGCATACTCCTACAAGCTGATTCACAAACCAGGCAGAGACTTAGGACACGCAGACTGCCTTAGTAGGCTTCCAGTACAAACTAAGGACGCAGACCCAGCCCCTGCAGGGAATATACTGGCTATCTCAGAGCTGCCAGAATGCCCACTCTCGGCCAAAGTTATTGCCGCCAAGACCGCTAAGGACAAAATCCTAAGCAGAGTCTTGCAATGGGTCACCACAGAGTGGCCAGCAAAATGCCCCGAACCACACTTTCGCCCCTTTTTCACCAAACAACAGGAATTAACGTCCCATCTGCCTCCTATGGGGAAACAGAGTGGTGATACCAAGCAAAAATACGCAGCAAACTCTCAAAACACTGCACGAAGGTCACCCAGGCATGGTGAAAATGAAGTCCCTCGCTAGAAGCTACGTATGGTGGCCGGTCATTGACAGGGACATTGAAACACACGTAGAGGGGTGCTACCCATGCCAGTTAACCAGGGGAGACCCTCCCCACGCTCCAGTCCATAAATGGGAGACCACAAAAAGCCCATGGTCCCGCATTCACTTAGATTTTGCAGGACCAATCCGGGGACAGAGTTTCTTAATAATCGTAGACAGTTACTCAAAGTGGCTCGAAGTCATCCCCCTCAATAAAACAACGACACCCTCCACCATACAAGCACTTAGGAGGGTTTTTGCAACACACGGCCTCCCAGACGTCATAGTTTCCGATAACGGACCACAATTCACTTCTCGTGAATTTCAGATGTTCGCTACGAGGAACTCTATTAGACTGGTTACATCAGCGCCATTCCGGCCAGCGACGAACAGAATAGCAGAAATTATGCTAAGGTCTACCAAGGAAGCGTTAAAAAAGTTCATAAAAGGAAATTGGCACCGTCGGCTCAGCCAATTCCTCCTGGCCCAACACTCTACACCATGCACTACCACCGGTAAATCACCTGCAGAGCTCAGGTGGGGCAGGCAACTAATAACCAGATTAGATAGGCTGCACCCCGACAGAGCAGCCACTGACCCAGAACTACCCCCCCCCATCGCAAACCTTCGCACAAGGACAAACTGTTTGGGCCAGAAGCTATGTCAGCAACCAAAAATGGATTCAGGGGGTCATAATGCAACAAACAGGGCCCCTTTCATACTTAGTGAACACAAGCTCTGAGGGCCATCTACGACGACATGTGGACCAGCTCAGAACCCGGAAACCGGAGAACACCCCCCCCAGCACCATCGGAACAACAAATCCACGCACCATCCGACCCCATTCCAGATGACCCAAACCCACCCCACGAGGATGCAATGCCACCTCTACCACAGGAGGAAGGGGAGCCAGGAAACGAGACACCCCCACGACGTTCCAACCGAACCAGGAGAGTACCTGCCTACCTCCAGGAATACGAATGGGCAGGCAACCACAAACAGGGGAATGGAAACAATCCGGGGGAGGGGTAAGGGGTGTATTATCTGTAAATAGTTATCACCAAATGTTTATCAATGTTGGTTGTGAGGTAAAACTCTCTGACAGCGGAACACGCAAAGCGCAGGCGCAAGCCGTTGACAGCTCGCGGCTGTCAAAACAACACAGAGCCGCTAGCCACGAGGCAGCAGAACTGTTAAGAAGACACGAAGCTGATTGGAGCAGGAATCGCGGCAGGAGAAGACCGGCTGCTGATTGGGCCAGCCAGCCGGCGGCCAGCTATAAAAGCCCAAGCCTTCTGTACCTTTTTGTCCCGACTCTAAATAAAGCTGTTGATGGTTAGCCAGCTGTCTATGAGTGGTCTTTCAGCCACTTCACATATGGTCTGCTTCCACTTGCAGTCCCCGGTCTACTGTCATTTGCAGTCCCTGGCCTACTGTGCTGCAGTGTTCCACCACCCCCACCAACAGTTCTGCAGTCACGTGGCTCCTGTTTGCTGGTCCATCACCCTGGTGTTTTTCTTCTTTCAGCAATCAGGGCTGCCTGGGTGGTCCACAGTAAGCTTCTCTCACAGTAAGCTCTTCTCTCCCTGGCTGGCTCTCCTCCCTGCTCCACTATCTCGCCAGCTCACCTCTTTCTCCTCTCTGCCAGCTGTTGTGCTGCCCTCAGTCGGCTCTCCTCTCTGCCCCACAGCTGATTCACCTCTGTTCTCTGCAGATCTTTCTTCTCCTTTTCTCTTCTCCAGACTTTTTTTTTATTTCTGACTTATCTTTCCCTTTCTACCTCTCCTCCTACCATTTTGTCTTAGTTTAAGATAACTTAGTTTAATAGCAACTTCTCTCCTCATGATGTAATCATGCTTCCTCTGCGCTTTCTCTCATTAATTTATAACATGCAGTCATAAAGTCAGAATTCATTTCTTTAGAGAGAGAAATGTTCCTGTGTGTTTCAGTTATGAGCTAAGGTTAACCATATATTTTTCACCCAAAGACAGGATTTGGCTAAATCCTACTGACAGATATGCAAAGCATAAGATGCCATTTCTACCCTCATTCATTTCTTGTCAGAGGTTGACTAAATGAGGAGTTAAACCATGCTTCAGCATTAGAGAATAGCAGTGTCTTTCTGAGAGCAATATTCTATCTTAGAGGCTCTGTGGCATACAAAACTTCAACCTTAAACATTTTCTAGTGCTTTGAAAAAAATCTACTACAGTATTTGAGTAAGCTACTCCCTCTCTTTTTTTTGACTGTTGAGCTTTTTCTTCTGCCAGCTCCATTTCTCTGTTTTGCTGAGAACCATTGGGCATTTTTGATATGCAAGTTCTGAGGTTTTGCTTGGTAAAAAATACAGGAAACCAGAAGTTTCCTTTAAGCTTTTACATTTTTATTCAGCTGAACAAAGATTTATTTATTTATTTATTTTCAAAAATTTGTATACCGCCCTTCTCCCGAAGGACTCAGGGCGGTGAACAGGGCAATGAATATATAAAAAACAAAATACAAAAGTTAAAAAACAATTAAATATAATGCCCAATAAATAGTAATTAAAATTATTTTTAAACCCCATCCCTTCACCCATCAAACCAGGCCAGATTGCTCGAATAAATAGGTTTTTAGATTGCGCCGGAAGGAGCGAAGGTCAGGGGCCATCCGGAGCTCAACTGGCAAGCAGTTCCACAGGTCTGGCGCGCCCACAGAGAATGCCCTCCCCCTAGGGGCCACCAATAGACCTTCTTTGATTCGAGGCACCCTGAGGAGGCCCTCTCTGTGGGAGCGCACTGGACGGAGGGAAGTTGACGCCGGCCGCAGGTGTTGCCGTAGGTAAAGATGGGCTCCTCTAGAAGAGAGTAGCAGCAAATGACAAGAAATCCTTGTATTTTTTCTTTCTGGTTACATAAGCAAGCCATCCAGCAAAGCTGACACACATACAATAAAAATTTCACCCAGTAAGTCTGGCATACTGTAGATAAGAGAGCAGAAGTAGCTAAACATGTTCCCTTTTGGGTGTTTCTCTAAAGATATCATATGTTCTCGGGTGTGTTAGGACATTGGGTGTTTTCCTTGCTGGCCCTGGATCCAGGACTTTGCAAGTGCCCAAAGACAGCACATTCACAATTGATATTTCCTATACTGTCCCCTAACTCCGGGTCAACATAATCTCCTTTGAGTCACTACCACATTTGCTGCCTGTCATTTGCTTATTATATTTTTAATTTTGTTAGGTTTTGTTTTTTGCATTTTTTTATGTTTTTCTGTTTTTTACACCATCCAGAGTCACTAACTGTGAGATGGATGGGCTTATAAACAAGAGCCTAGTAAAAGGTATAGATTACAACTCAAAGGTGCTTTTTCAAAAGGCAACTGGACTATTTTTTTTCCTTGAAGAAGAAGAACAAAACATTTCACTTCTCATCCAAGAAGCTTCATCAGTTGTGATGACAAGGTGGGGTGGGGGAGATGGAAGGATAAGTAGTGACAATGAAGCTGGATGGTGGGAGGAATGGAAGGATAGGTTCTGACTGGATGGGGGAAAGGTTAGATGGTATTTCTTTGCAATCATCTGGTCATTAGCATTCTCCCCAAGAGCTCTTGAAGCCACTTGGGGAGTTTATCTTTGCCATCAGGATCACCTGAATAAGAGTGCAATTGGATGTGGAATCTTCTTGGAACTCCTTCAAAGGCTACATTGTAGACTGGAGGTGTTTCTTATCTCTCCCTCTCTGTTGAGAGAGGGCTGCTCAATGTTAACATAAATTTACCCCTCTTTCAAACCAATGATCCTCTCAATCCAAAATGTGGACTTGGCTGTCTTCAAAAGAGCGACCTTCGTCTTACAAATGCAGATTGACTGCTGAATCTTGTCCTGATGGATTTGATTTCCTATGTCAGATATGTCAAACACAAGGCCCATGGACTGGATTTGGCCTGCAGAGGGCCCAGATTTGGCCCCTGGGTCTGTCCCAGAAATGGCAAGGGACTGGCTCTCACTGCTCCAGCCCTGGCCCACCCCACCCCAGCTGGGCGCCCCCTCCCCGGTGCACACACATGAAACAGCGAGCACTTGGAGGCTGGTGATGTGTAGCAGCAGCTGCAGCTCATTTGCCTCACCCTGCCTCACCCCTCCCATCCTAACCCTGTCATGCCCAGCCACACCCTGCTTTGCCGGGCCTCTCCTCATCTGGCTCTGCTTTGACAGGCCACACCTTTCCTCACTCGGGCCATGGCATTCTGTAAGCCTAGCGCCCTAGGGCATGCCTGGCCTGTGGGATGAAAGGTGGGGAAATGGGAGTGCATGGTGACACAAGCCAAGCGTGGGCTGGCTCCCAGTCGCCCTCTCTGCCACAGAGTAGGGCCGGAGAGAGGCCTGCTGCACTCATGCCAGATACAGAGCCACAGCCTGGAACTGCCAGCGGCTGGCAATGTATGAGCTTCTGTGGCGACTGGAGAGAAAGGGTGAGAAGGAGAAAAAAGCAGGAAAGGTTTCTCTCTCTCTCTCTCTCTCTCTGTGTGTGTGTGTGTGTGTGTGTGTGTGTGTGTGTGTGTGTGTGAGAGAGAGAGAGAGAGAGAGAGAGAGAGAGAGAGAGAGCCAGGAGGGAAGGGGAAGAGGAGAAGGAGGAAGCCAAGGCATTACAAAAAAGGGGAACCTCTCCCTTTCCCCTCCCTCTCTCTTTTTTTTAACCTCCTCCCACTCCATTCAGGTGCAGCTGGAGGAAAAGAGTAAGAAGGGGAAGAAAGCAGAGAGAGTTTTTGTGTGTAAGTGTATGTGAGAGAAAGAGATTGAGCCATCAGGGAAGCAAAAGTGTGGGGAATGGGGAGCATTGCAAATGGAGTAAACAAACTTACTTATTTACTTACTTACTTACTTACTTACTTACTTACTTACTTACTTACTTACTCTCTCTCTCTCTCTCTCTCTCTCTCTCTCTCACACACACACACACACACACACAAAAACACACACACACACACACAAACACACACAGACACACTGCATGGGGAGGTGGTGTGCAGGCAGGTGAGAGAGCAAATTTGCAGATTGGCTTTGTGGTCTATTCTTGCCACCTCCCTAAAATCCAGCCGATAATAGAACTCTTTGAATTGAATGGGAAGAAGGGTCAACCTATTTTCCAAAGCATCAGAAAGCAGTAATAGATGGAAACTAATCAAGAAGAAAACCAGCCTAGAACTAAGGACTTGTGAAGACAACTAACCAGTGAAAAGGCTTGCCTTCAGAAACTGTAGATGCTCCATCACTGCAGGCTTTTAAGAAGAGATTAGATATTCCATTGTATGGAATAGTATAGGTCCCCTTGCTTGAGCAGGGGGTTGGACTAGAAGACCTCAAAGGTTTCTTCCAACTCTGTTATTCTTTGAAAGAAACACTGCCAACCTCTCCCTCTCCCCTTGTCCATTCCTGGGCACAGAGACAGGGAGGGAGGGAGGGAAGGAAGGAAGAAAGGGAGGGAAACAGAAAGAAAGGGAAGGAAGGAAGGAGATGGGAATGAAAAGGAGAGAGGCAGGGAAGGAGGGGAGGGAGGGGGGAGGGAGGGAGAGAGGAAGGGAGGGAGGGAGGGAGATTGGAATGAGAGGAGGGAGGGCCTGAGGGAAGTCCTGCCTTAGCACTTGGCCACCAGCAGCCCTGTTACCCTTTCATCATCCCCTGGTGGTCTCCCATCCTATTGCTGAGGATACTTTGGTTAAAAGCCAGGTCTCCTCACATGGAGAGGGCCTCCCTCTGACCCACGCACTTTGTCCTCTTGCACCCCCATGAGCAATGTGGCCAAGGAGAGTAAGCAGAACAGCAGCAGCCTCGAGGAGGAGGTAAGCGCAACTGAGCACGCCCTTAGAGAAGTCCAGTTTGGCTAGGCAGGGCTGTGGGGTCCCAGTGCTGTGGGAGCTCAAGGGCCAGGCTGGGTTCTGGGCCCCTGCATGGCCAGAGAGGGATGGTGAGGCTCCTCCAGTGCACCATGCCCCAGTACTTGCCCCGTCCCACCCCACCTCCATCAGAGACCCTTAGATTCACCCCAGGCCTGCCAGGCCTGCACAGGCATCCCTGATGTTAGTGATGTTGAGCTGACCACACCTACCCAGTAGGCCATGCGCATGCCAGCCATGCCCACCCAGTAGGTTGCACCCACCCCAGCCATACCCATCTGGCCTCCCAAAGGAAACCAGAATGCTGATGCGGTCCTCAATGAAATTGAGTTGGAAAACCCCTGTCCTATGTTGTGCCATGGGCTTGTGAAGTGGTTTTGTTTTACCAATGTACAGATCTATACATGTCTCACAGCATTGTATTGCATATATCACATTGCTCAGTTTTTGTCTGGGTGTTTTATCCTTGGGGTGGACAAACTTCTGCCTTAGTATAGTCTTGGGTTTAAAATGTGCATGTATATTGTGCTGGCTGGAAATCCTGCTGAGCTTTCAGATATTCCTGCAATGTACGGAATGACAATGTTGCTATCTTTGTTGTTCTCTTCTTTGTCTGTAATGGAGGAGCTCCTGATGGATCTTTTTCTGGATTTGATGGCCTAGTTAGGCTAACCACGAGTTCTGAGGGATTCCTTCACATGTTTTAGTTATTTTTCTTTTCCCTCTTTTTTATTTGTTTGTTGAAAAAGTACCTTTGAAACTACTATGACCTGGACGACTGAGAATTTCCACAGACAATTATAACCTTAATCAACAAATAAACTGCAGAAAAAAATGTATCATGCTGCAGCATTCAGAACATTATTCCAAAACTGAACTTAGTATCCAGAATAATATTGGAGAAGGAGAGGACTTTCTTGATTTCAGCTTTGTCAGTGGAGGCTGATGCCATTTCAAGATACTGTTTGGTAAGATCTGTCCCATTTACATTCCCTGTTAAGAATTTTAAAAGCTTCCTTGTTCATATTAATAGTGGGGCTTTCTTGACTGTATTGGTCTCCCCGAGGAATTCTGTATCTTTAGAAGTGCAATAGACAACTTCCTTAGTTCAGCTTCATAAACCAATCAAAATGTAGTTTTATACATCAGTCTTTCAGAGTCCCTTGATGCATTTGATGATTTGTGTAGAGCAGGCATGTCAAACTCACGACATCACATGATGTCGTGCAATGTAACATGACTTTTTTCTCATTGCCAGCAATGGAGTGGGCGTGGTTTCGGCATGATGCATCTGGCCCACAGGCCGGAAGTTTGACATGCCTGGTGTAGAGGATATTATTCTACTGATTTTAGCTCTGGGTGATTTTATTTTCCACTCTTAGTGTTATAAAGTGTCTGTAATTGCTCAGATCAATTTCATCTTAGCAACACCTGTAGGCTATCACAACCTAAGACATTCCTGCAATTTCATATTGGTCCCTGAAACAGTAAGGCTCTATTCCTTCTTAAACTATACCATTATATATCCCCTCTGTTTTCTATATCAGTGCTTTTCAACCTTTTCACAGATTGTACCACTTTTATATAGGGACACGGTGGCTCAGTGGGTTAGGACGCTGAGCTTGTCGATCTGAAGGTTGGCAGTTTGGCGGGTCGAATCCCGAGTGCCGTGTAACAGAGTGAGCGCCTGTTACTCGTCCCAGCTTCCGCCAACCTAGCAGTTCGAAAGCACGTAAAAAGGCAAGTAGAAAAATAGGGACCACTACGGTGGGAAGGTAACAGCATTCCATGCGCCTTTGGCGTCTAGTCATGCCGGCCACATGACCACGGAGATGTCCTCGGACAAGCGCTGGCTCTTCGGCTTTGAAACGGAGATGAGCACCGTCCCCTAGAGTCGGAAACGACTAGCACACATGTGCGGGGGAACCTTTACCTTTACCTTTACCACTTTTATAATATTTGAGTACCAGCAGTCGCCTAGCAAGGTGTCAAAAACTTGATGACAAAAAAGAAAGGAAAAAGGAAAAAAGTGATAAACTACAGGTAGTCCTTGACTTACAACTGTTCGCTTAGTGACTGTTATAGCGGCACTGAAAAAAGTGACTTATGACCATTTTTCACACTTATGACCATTGCAGAATCCCCAGAGTTAAGTGATTTACATTCAGATGCTTGGCAACTGATTCATATTTATGATGGTCGCAATGTTTCAGGGTCATGTGATCCCCTTTTGCAACCTTCTGACAAGCAAAGTTAAAGAGCCTTGGTGGAGCAGTGGGCTAATGCCTCCTTAAGTAACACCAGCTGCCTGCAATTAGTGCAGGTTCGCATCCCACCAGGCTCAAGGTTGACTCAGCCTTCCATCCTTCCGAGGTAGGTAAAATGAGGACCCAGATTGTTGGGGGCAATTAAGCTGACTTTGTAATAATGCCGCTTGGGTGTTTGTGTGAAAGCCCTAATAAGCAGGCATATACATAGAATGAAGGCGACTGCTAAGCTTGTAAGCCGCCCTGAGTCTTCGGAGAAGGGCGGGATATAAATGGAATTAAAAATAAATAAAAATAAAATAAATAATGGGGAAACCAGATTCACTTATCAACTGTGTTACTAATTTAGCAACTGCAGTGATTCACTTAACAAATGTGGCAAGAAAAGTCATAAAATGGAACAAAACACATTTAACAAATTTCTCACTTAGCAACATAAATTTTGGGCTCAATTGTGGTCGTAGATTGAAGACTATCTGTACACCCAACATACCACACTTTTAATGGGAAACTTGCCCCTGTTTCTCTGACATTAATCTTTGCACTGTTCTATCCCTTTCTCTTCTGCTTGTCTCAGACAAGCCACTCTTCTCCATCTGTCTTTCTCCGTCCCCTTCTCTTTTCCCATTGTCATTTTATTTTTTTCCCTTTCCCACCAAAACCTCCTCCTTTTATAGCCTCTTCTTTTTCCCTCCTCCTCCTCCTTTTCTCTTTGGTGCGGCTTCAGCTGACTCCTCCCCAAGGCTGCACTCTGCTCCCAGAAGTTCCAATCAGCTGGAGCTGTGTGCCAATTAGCTGGAGTCCTCAGCCTATCCTGGGCACTCACAGCCCTGGTAACATTGCAGTTCCAGCTGACTCTCCCACAGACCTGTGTGGTGCTGCCACCACTTTAGCCCACACCCTACTATAATTTTACACTTTTTTACCAACGCTTTTCAACCCGTAGTATGTGTACCACCTGCCAGATGCCGAAGTATCACCAGTGGTATATGTACCATGGATTGAAAAACATTGTTCTATATGATTCAACTATCTGTGAGCATAATACAGGGGATTTCTGAACCACATTTTTTGAATTAGTATTATCATCTCCCTCACTGTTATAAGAGCTGGACAACCAAATAAATTCCTTAAATAAAATAAAAAGAACAATTTTAGTAAAACCATATGTTAATACTTCTGTTCTATATTAAATTTCACTCACTGAAAAAAATTAAATAGAAGTGTATTTCATTTATTTCCTTGCAAATATGATACTTTTTCATAATCTCATAAGACAGCAATACTGGTGGCTGGTTGTATGGATTCCTGGCAGAGGAAATACTCAAGATTTAAGAACATATATCAATACCTGAAATGGGGCGAATAAAACTAACAAAGACTTCCCCACTTCTATCACAAACAGAAAAATTCCTCACTATTGCCTTGAGATATTTTTTGTCAGTTTCAACCTTTCCATGACCTTTGGAAAACAGCTTTTCCCAACCAAGTGCCCTCCAGGTTTTCATGACTACATCACCAGGTGCAACAATTTATACTGACAATGATTTGTATCACTTGTTCCATGCATAAGGCACTATTACAAATTCAAAATTAAAAAAATCCATAAATCGTGATCATGAATACATATAGAAAAGGACTTTTGCACATATTGTTATGTAGGAAAGAACAGGTTCCAGTTTCATGATATCAAGTGTACATGTCTTGCATTTTGATCTGAAACAGTACTATCTTATAAAGTTAAGATTATTGTTTTAATGGGGTGGGAATCACACATACAATCTTTTTGATTTTTGTGATCAATACTATCAAAGAAAGCTCACAACTTTCTGAACCCAGACAGGTTTGACTGTGCTAGTTTATCTTCATCTGTCATCTAAATACTGCTATTAAAGCAAAGAAATTGAATCTTATGACCTTGGGAAGTCAGATTCATTCCTCAGTTACGAAGAAGTATGATCAATTCAACAAAAGAAGAGGGATATGTCCTTGCTATCTTTTTTTGACCTGGGAATGTCAACCAAATCTGTTAATATATATCAATACGCTCATTTTGGTAGCTGATATTTTTCTTAGATTGATAGCTATATCACCATATATAACCACCATTGAATGGCTACTATGGAAACACATAGAACAGTAGACATTAAATATGATTTCATATTGAACGAAAGGAAAGCAGAGATCTAATTCTGATATTAGGTGTTTGGATTTCTAGCCCTCTCTTAAAGAATCAGTCAGAGGGGCGGAGCCAGCTGTCAGAGCAAGCGGCGGTGCAAACGGACTTTCCGGCATTGCCAACCGCTTGTCCCAGGTTCGTGGGGCTCAATTGAGCCAAGAGAAGCCTCATAGGGGTAGTGGAAGGTGTAGGCGATCTGCTTTTCTGTTATTGGGAGTGACTGGCGACGGGAAGCAGGTGAAACCCAGAACTGAACGGACTGGGAAGAAGGCGACCAGCAATGGCCACCGAATGACTTGACAGCTGGACGGAGCTAGCAAGGAAATAGCGGAACGACGGTGTATCAGACTTGACTTGACTGATTTTCCCAAAGCTTTCATGAGTAGACTTGGAAGATGTGTTTAAAGAGATAGCGGAAAGCGAAAGCCTGGCAAAAAGAAAGCTGGAGTGGCAGAGACGCAGCGAGTGAAAATGGCAAGAAGAGAGGCCGGAAAGGGTCCGGCCAGGAGAAAGCTAGGAAGCGCTGATTAGAGACTCAGAGCTACTATAAAGGAACTATAATTAATTCTATTTGAAGCTGAGGATTTGTCTGAGATTTTTGACTTTCGGCTTTGATTTTGACTTTTGAGCGGATTGGCTGTCGAAAAGGTGGCTTTTCTGGGAAGGGACAGTGACTAAATGACAGGAGGAACTGGATTGGAACAGTGACTTGCAATTTTAAAGGTGCTTACCAAGGAGATAGCTGGACTTATAAAATGGAATGGAGTGAGAAGAAAGAAGATAGAAGATAGAAAAAGGGGGGGAGAAAGAAAACTAAAGAGAGACTGAAGGGTATATTGGACTATATAAAATCATAAATCTATAAGACAGAACAAAAAAGAGAAGGAAAACACTGGGAAAGTTTAAAACTAACATTTGACACTGAGATATTAGAATTTGAAATATATTGAAAGATTTACATTTACATTTATAGATCACAATAGCGAAATTTTTGTTGTTTTAATGAAATTTAAGATACATGATTGGTAAGGTTACTTCCCTACTTTGCTATTGGTTTTGGATTATGAAGATCATTATTATAATAATAAGCATATAGATAAATTTAGTATACTGTAATAGCTGGAACTAATTATTGATATTGTGGTAAACAAAAAAGAGTTATAACTAACTGTTCTGGGTACTAAACTATATTAAGGATTAGATTAGGGCATCTGGGGAAAACTGAGAAGCTTGTTAACCATTGGGTAACTGATTTAATAGCAGTTTTCTTTTTCTTTTTTCTAGAGGTTTGAGTATTATTAAGAAGCACTTGAGAGGGAATAAGGAGGGAAATTATTGATATATATATAAATTCTAATTGAAATTAAAGAATAGTTTAAAGAGATAAAAAGTGGAAGAACAAAAAGAGGGAAGTGGAAAGTGGATATTTTGGAAGAATAGTAAGCTATGGGAAAGTTTACTAAAAATGGCAAGCAATCCAAATCTATCTAAGATCAGTGTGGGGAGGAAAAATGTAATACAAGGTTCCAGCCCTATGAGTCAGAAATCGTTAGACGATATGCTTCAAAGGGAGCACTCTAACTCATTTAAAGACAAAGGTAATGATGCAGACAATGCAGGAAGTTATGCTGAGGAACTTTAAAAGGAGCTAAAAGTGGTAAGAAGTGATACAGGAGAAATGAAAGAGAAAATTCAGGCAATGGATGGAAGATTTGAAGCCTTTCAACAGCAAATTGCAAAAAACAAACAGAAGCTGCTGGAAGTAGAACGAAGAATGGATAACGAGAAAAAGAAGGTCGAAGAGATGAATAAAAATTTAACTTTTGCCAATAAAGAATTAGTGACGGCGGTGATGCTTCTGGAAGCGGAGAAAGCAGCTCAATATCTTAGATTTCAAAATGTTATACAGGAGAGAGGGGAAGACCTTCTAGATAAAATGGCAGATCTATTGGCAGGAGCTCTCGGGATAGATAAAGAAGAGATGATTGCTGGGATGGATGAGACATACAGGGTACAGACAAACTATGGGAGAAGATACAACCTGCCCAGAGAGGTACATGTGAAATTTATAAAAAGACAATTAGAGATGAAATATTACATAGGACACGTGATGAACAGCTGGAGTATGTTGTTGTTAGCTGCGAAGTTGTGTCTGACCCATCGCGACCCTATGGAACACGTTCCTCCAGGCCTTCCTGTCCTCTACCATCTTCTGGAGTCCATTTAAGCTCACGCCTACTGCTTCAGTGACTCCATCCAGCCACCTAATTCTCTGTCGTCCCCTTCTTCTATTGCCCTCAATCTTTCCCAGCATTAGGCTCTTCTCCAATGAGTCCTTCCTTCTCATTAGGTGGCCAAAGTGTTTGAGTTTTAGCTTCAGGATCTGGCCTTCTAAAGAGCAGTCAGGGTTGATCTCCTCTAGGACTGATTTGATTGCCTTGCAGTCCAAGGAACTCACAGGAGTCTTCTCCAGCACCAGAGTTCAAAGGCCTCAATTCTTTGGCTCTCAGCCTTTCTTATGGTCCATATTTCACTGCCATACATTGCAACTGGGAAGGCCATAGCCTTGACTATACACACTTTTGTTGACAGGGTGATGTCTCTGCTTTTTAGTGTGCTATCTAGATTTACCATGGCTTTCCTCCAGAGGAGCAAGGGTCTTTTAATTTCTTGGCTACAGTCCCCATCTGCAGTGATCTTGGAGCCCAAGAAAATAAAATCTGTCACTACCTCCATTTCTTCCCCATCTATTTGCCAGGAATTGAGAGGGCCAGATGCCATGATCTTGATTTTCTTAATGTTAAGTTTCAACCCAAGTTTTGCACTCTCCTTCTTCACCCGCAACAAGAGGATCTTTAGTTCTTCTTCACTTTCTGCCATTAGAGTGGTATCATTTGCATATCTTAGGTTATTGATATTTCTTCCGGCAATCTTAATTCCAACTTTTGATTCATCTAGCCCTGCCTTTCTCATGATGTGCTCTGCATATAAGTTAAATAGGCAAGACGACAGTATACAGCCTTGCCAGACTTCTTTCCCAATTTTGAACCAATCAGTGGTTCCGTGTACAGTTCTCACTGTTGCTTCTTGGCCCACATACAGGTTTCTCAAGAGACAAATAAGATGGTCTGGTACTCCCATCTCTTTAAGAACTTGCTACAGTTTATTATGATCCACACAATCAAAGGCTTTAGCATAGTCAATGAAGCAGAAGTAGATGTTTTTCTGGAACTCCCTAGCTTTCTCCATGATCCAGCGTATGTTGGCAATTTATCTCTAGTTCCTCTGCCTCTTCGAAATCCTGCCTGTACTTCTGGTAATTCTCGATCCACATACTGCTGAAGTCTAGCTTGTAGGATTTTAAGCATGACTTTACTAGCATGAGAGATGAGTGCAATGGTGCGGTAGTTTGAACATTCTTTGGCATTGCCTTTCTTTGGAATTGGAATGTAAACTGATCTTTTCCAATCCTGTGGCCACTGTCCATGTGTAGAGCTGTCTCTTGGGTTGTTGGAAAAGAGTGTTTGCTATGACCATCATATTCTCTTGACAGAATGCTATCAGCCTGTGCCCTGCTTCATTTTGTACTCCAAGGCCAAACTTGCCTGTTATTCCAGTTAACTTTTGGCTTCCTACTTTAGCATTCCAATCCCCCATGATGATAAGGACATCATTTTTTGGTGTTAGTTCTATAAGGTACTGTAGAGTTTCATAGAACCGGTCAATTTCATCCTCTTCAGCACTGGTGGTTGGGGCATAGACTTAGACTACTGTGATATTGAATGGTTTGCCTTGGATTCGAACTGAGATCATTCTGTCATTTTGAGGATTGTATCCCAGTATTGCTTTTCCTACTCTTTTATTGACTATGAAGGCTACTCCATTTCTTCTGAGGGATTCTTGCCCGCAGTAGTATACTTGATGGTCATCTGAATTAGATTCACCGATTCCTGTCCATTTTAGTTCACTGATTCCTAAGATGTCGATGTTCAGTCTTGTCATCTCTTGTTTGACCACGTCCAGCTTGCCTTGATTCATGCATCTTACATTCCAGGTTCCTATGGAGAAAAAATCTTTACAGCATCGGACTTTCCTTTCACCACCAGACACATCCACAGTTGAGCGTCCTTTCGGCTTTGGCCCAGTCGCTTCATTCTTTCTGGCACTACTAGTACTAGCCCTCTGCTCTTCCAACATGAGGGGCTCATCTTCCTGCGACATATCGTTTTGCCTTTTGGTATTGTCCATAGGGTTTTCATGGCAAAGATACTGGAGTGGGTTGCCATTTCCTTCTCCAGTGGATCACGTTTTGTCAGAACTCTCTACTATGACCTTTCTGTCTTGGATGGCCCTGCACGGCATAGCTCATAGCTTCATTGAATTACGCAAGCCCCTTTGCCACGACAAGGCAGTAATCCATGAAGGGGAGCTGGAGTATAGAGGGAAGCAGATTATAGTGCTAAAACAAATACCTAAAAGAATTAGAGATCTGCAGAAGACTTTTTGACATCTAGGCTGCACAAAAGCAATGTGAATTTTAGATGGCTAACACCAGAGGGGATTATAGTGACTTGGCAGGAGAAGAGATTCAGATTGGACACAGTGGAGAAAGCTGAATACTTTTATAGACAATACTGTGTCTCAGAGGAAGACTTGGGAGATCAAGGAGAAGAAAATGTTAGGGCCAAAAGAAGAGATGCTGAATGAATGATGGATGAAAGAGAGAAAGAGCAATTTATAGAGGAAGTAAAAGAGGGAGAAGGACAAGATAAACTAGAACAGCAGAGGAGAAGTCTTGAAGAGAGAAAGGAAATAAGAACCACTAGAAGCACTAGGGCAAGACAGAAACAAGATGATGGGAGAGGAGTATAGGATATGCTCAACAAATATTAACGGACTGAACTCACCATTAAAGCGTCGGAAAGTCTTTAGTAAACTTACCAAATTAAATGTGGATGTTATTACATTACAAGAGGTTCATATAAAAATGATCAAAAATATTTATTAGAACAACCTAAATTAGGAAAGTTATATGTTTCACTAGATGAGAAAAAAAGAGGAATTGCTTTGTATGTTAAAAAGGAGATAGCTTCCAAACAAATATACTGTATAAGGATAAAGAGGGAAGGAATTTGATAGTGGAGGCAAAACTGAACAAAAAACCCCATAATAGTTGTTGTAATCTACGCACCAAATGGAGCCCAAGAATCTTTCTTTAAAAATCTGCATAGTAAGCTTAGTGATATAGAGGGAGATGGGTTTCATATGATTGGGGATTTTAATGCAATAGTAGATAAAATAAAGGATCATAAAAGTAATGAAGTAAGGAAAGAGGAACAAAAAGATACTTTCCAAAACTTTTTTTGAGATGTACATAGACCTAAATTTGCAAGATGTTTGGAGGGAAAAAAATAAAGACAAAGGGAATATACACATTACTCCATTAGACATAGATCATGGACCAGGATTGATATGTTATGGCTCTCAAAAGAATTAGATTCAGTAATTCAAGAAATTAATATAGAACCTAGTCTTTGGGCAGATTACAATCCCATAGGTTTTTGCTGGAAAGGACAAAGGAGTAGATGGACTCTTCAAAGAGTGATTCTTAGAGAAAAAGAGTTTAACAAAAAGATGGAGAAAGAAATGTACCTTTTCTTTCAAGTGAACAAAAATGGGGATACATCCCTGCAGAACATCTGGGACACAGCTAAAGCATATATGAGGGGAGTTGCAATCTCATATATGGCTAAGAGAAATAAGGAAAAAAAAATACAAGATAAGGCTTGAGGAAGAATATAAATAAATAAATAAATAAACCTTTTATTGTCAAAGAACAATATGTGTACATTGAGATTAGCTGAGCCCCCCCCCCCCCGTGCTCTCTCCCCCCAACACACAGTGACAACAAAGCCTCCATCCTACCACTCATGTGAACCAACTACACCACACACCGGCCTCCCAAGTCAATTCTGCATAAGATTATGTCCCATTTAAAAGCCTAACAGCCCACGGATAAAAGCTATTTTTCCGCCTGTTGGTATGGCTGGCTATATTCCTGAAATACAACATCAGGAAGACCCAAATAATAAAAGATTGAAAAGTAAAATGGATCTAATTAAACATAAACTCTGCATAGAAGAATCGGAAAAGTTAACACAACAACTTAAGGCAACCAAGCAAAACAATTTTGAACATGCGAATAAACCTGGAAGATGGTTGGCATATAAACTAAGAAGACAGAAAGAGAAGCAACAGATTATCAGTTTGCAAGATGAGGAAGGAGAGACTCAACATGAGATCACCAAAAAAGGAATAGCTCAAAGATATTACGAAAAACTATATAAGAGGAATGAGGGACAAGGAGCAGAAAGGATAACAGAATATCTGGAAAAGGCTGACCTACTAAAGATACCAGAGGAAATAAAAGCTATGTTAAATGAGGAAATAAGATTGTCCGAAATAACTAAGGCTATAAGTAAACAAAAGAATAACAAGGCAGCTGGTCCAGATGGAATACCAGCGGAGTTGTACAAAGAGCAAAAAAATGTACTTAATCAATACCTACTGGAAGTTTTCAATGCCGTTTTAACCGAAGCTAAAATATCTAAATCCTGGTCAGAGGCAAACATAGTACTAATACCAAAAGAAGATGCAGAAAGATATAAAAAAGATGTTGAGTCTCTAGAAAGAGTACAGAGAAGAGCAACAAAGATGATTGGGGGACTGGAGGCTAAAACATATAGGGAACGGTTGCTGGAATTGAGTAAGTGTACTTTAATGATACAATCCTTCATGGATTACTTCCTTGTCGTGGCAAAGGGGCTTGCGTAATTCAATGAAGCTATGAGCTATGCCATTCAGGGCCACCCAAGACGGAAAGGTCATAGCAGAGAGTTCTGACAAAACGTGATCCACTGGAGAAGGAAATGGCAACCCACTCCAGGATCTTTGCCATGAAAATCCTATGGACAGTACCAAAAGGCAAAACGATATGACGCTGGAAGATGAGCCCCAGGTCGGAAGGCGTCCAATATGCTACTGGGGAAGAGCAGAGGGCTAGTACTAGTAGCGCCAGAAAGAATGAAGCGACTGGGCCAAAGCCGAAAGGACGCTCAGCTGTGGATGTGTCTGGTGGTGAAAGGAAAGTCCGATGCTGTAAGGATTTTTTCTCCATAGGAACCTGGAATGTAAGATCCATGAATCAAGGCAAGCTGGACGTGATCAAACAAGAGATGACAAGACTGAACATCGACATCTTAGGAATCAGCGAACTAAAATGGACAGGAATGGGTGAATTTAATTCAGATGACCATCAGGTATTCTACTGCGGGCAAGAATCCCTCAGAAGAAATGGAGTAGCCTTCACAGTCAATAAAAAAGTAGGAAAAGCAATACTGGGATACAATCCTCAAAATGACAGAATGATCTCAGTTCGAATCCAAGGCAAACCATTCAATATCACAGTAGTCCAAGTCTATGCCCCAACCACCGGTGCTGAAGAGGATGAAATTGACCGGTTCTATGAAGCCCTACAGCACCTTATAGAACTAACACCAAAAAATGATGTCCTTATCATCTTTGGGGATTGGAATGCTAAAGTAGGAAGCCAAAAGATAATCGGAACAGGCAAGTTTGGCCTTGGAGTACAAAAAGAAGCAGGGCACAGGCTGATAGAATTTTGTCAAGAGAATACGATGGTCATAGCAAACACTCTTTTCCAACAACCCAAGAGACAGCTTTACACATGGACATCACCAGACGGTCAACACAGAAATCAGATTGACTATATGCTCTGCAGCCAAAGATGGAGAAGCTCTATACAGTCAGTAAAAACAAGACCAGGAGCTGACTGTGGCTCAGACCATGAGCTTCTCCTTGCAAAGTTTAGGCATAAACTGAAGAAAGTAGGGAAAAGCACTAGGCCAGTCAGGTATGAATTAAATCATATCCCTGTTGAATATACAGTACAGGTGACAAATAGATTTAAGGAATTAGATCTGATAGACAGAGTGCCTGAAGAACTATGGACAGAGGTTCGCAACATTGTACAAGAGGTAGCAACCAAAACCATCCCAAAGAAAAAGAAATGCAAGAAAGCAAAATGAGGAAGCTTTGCAAATAGCTGAGGAAAGGAGGGAAGCGAAAGGCAAAGGAGAAAAAGAAAGATATGCCCAATTAAATGCAGAATTCCAAAGAATAGCTAGAAGAGATAAGAATGCCTTCTTAAATGAACAATGCAAAGAAATAGAAGAAAGCAATAGAATAGGGAGGACCAGAGATCTTTTCAAGAAAATTGGAGAGATGAAAGGAACGTTTCATGCAAAACTGGGCATGATAAAGGACCAAAATGGCAGGGACCTAACAGAGGCAGAAGAGATTAAGAAGAGGTTGCAAAATTACACAGAAGAACTATACAAGAATGATCTTAACATCCCTGATAATCACAATGAGGTGGTCACCGACCTTGAGCCAGACATGCTAGAATGTGAAGTGAAGTGGTCCTTAGGAAAGCTGAGCAACAACAAAGCTAGTGGAGGTGACAGTATTCCAGCTGAGCTATTCAAAATCTTAAAAGACGATGCAGTAAAAGTGCTACACTCAATTTGCCAGCAAATTTGGAAAACTCAACAGTGGCCACAGGATTGGAAAAGATCAGTTTACATTCCAATTCCAAAGAAAGGCAATGCCAAAGAATGTTCAAACTACCGCACCATTGCACTCATCTCTCATGCTAGTAAAGTTATGCTTAAAATCCTACAAGCTAGACTTCAGCAGTATGTGGATCGAGAACTACCAGAAGTACAGGCAGGATTTCGAAGAGGCAGAGGAACTAAAGACCAAATTGCTAACATACGCTGGATCATGGAGAAAGCTAGAGAGTTCCAGAAAAACATCTACTTCTGCTTCATTGACTATGCTAAAGCCTTTGATTGTGTGGATCATAACAAACTGTGGCAAGTTCTAAAGAGATGGGCGTACCAGACCATTTTATTTGTCTCTTGAGAAACCTATATGCAGGCCAAGAAGCAACAGTGAGAACTGGACATAGAACCACTGATTGGTTCAAAATTGGGAAAGGAGTCCGGCAAGGCTGTATACTGTCGCCTTGCCTATTTAACTTATATGCAGAGCACATCATGAGAAAGGCAGGGCTAGATGAATCAAAAGTTGGAATTAAGATTGCCGGAAGGAACATCAACAACCTAAGATATGCAGATGATACCACTCTAATAGCAGAAAGTGAAGATGAACTAAAGAGCCTCTTGTTGCGAGTGAAGAAGGAGAGTGCAAAAGTTGAGTTGAAACTAAACATTAAGAAAACTAAGATCCTGGCATCTGGCCCTCTCAGTTCCTGGCAAATAGATGGGGAAGAAATGGAGATAGTGACAGATTTTATTTTCCTGGACTCCAAGATCACTGCAGATGGGGACTGTAGCCAAGAAATTAAAAGGTGCTTGCTCCTTGGGAGGAAAGCCATGGCAAATCTAGACAGCACACTAAAAAGCAGAGACATCACCCTGTCAACAAAAGTGCATATAGTCAAGGCTATGGTCTTCCCAGTTGCAATGTATGGCAGTGAAAGTTGGACCATAAGAAAGGCTGAGCGCCAAAGAATTGAAACCTTTGAACTATGGTGCTGGAGAATACTCCTGCGAGTCCCTTGGACTGCAAGGCTATCAAACCGGTCAGTCCTAGAGGAGATCAACACTGACTGCTCTTTAGAAGGCCAGATCCTGAAGCTAAAACTCAAATACTTTGGCCACCTAATGAGAAGGAAGGACTCACTGGAGAAGAGCCTAATGCTGGGAAAGATTGAGGGCAATAGAAGAAGGGGACGACAGAGAATGAGGTGGCTGGATGGAGTCATTGAAGCAGTAGGTGTAAGCTTAAATGGACTCCAGAAGATGGTAGAGGACAGGAAGGCCTGGAGGAACGTTGTCCATAGGGTCGCGATGGGTCAGACACAACTTCACAGCTATCAACAACAAGTTTAATGAAGAGAAGGGTGAGGGGTGACATGATAGCAGTGTTCCAATATCTCAGGGGCTGCCACAAGGAGGGAGTCAAGCTATTCTCCAAGGAGAGAGGCAACCTAGAACTAAGGAGAAATTTGCTGACAGTTAGAACAACTAACCAGTGGAAGAACCTGCCTCCAGAAGTGGTGAATGCTCCAACACTGGAAGTTTTTAAGAAGAGACTGGACAGCCATTTGTCTAAAATGGTATAGGGTTTCCTGCCTCAGCAGTGGGTTGGACTAGATGACCTCCAAGATCCCTTCCAACTTCTTCTTCTTCTTCTTCTTCTTCTTCTTCTTC
>JAKJMR010000674.1:708564-728589 GCA_024449315.1 Daboia siamensis | reverse complement strand
ATTATTATTATTATTATTATTATTATTATTATTATTATTATTATCTTGTAGAAAGGAAAGGCCCACACTGATCAATTACCAATCTTTGTGGTCTGCAAAGGAATGCTGGTGGGCTAATCAATGATTTGGTGACTAGAGGAGCATCTACAGTGTTGGAGCTTGTGGTCATGGTAAGCCATGGAGGCATTAGGCAACGTGACTTTCAGGGGAGTGGTGGTGATTTTATTACTTAAAAAAAAAAGTCTGTGCTCTGTCCAAGGGTGCTTGGTAGGCTGCATGTACAGGCCTGGTCTAGAATTTATTTTGGAGCATTCCACTATCTAGAGCAGGCATGTCAAACTCATTTTGTTTGAGGCAACTTTTTATAAAAGAATTGCCATTAATTTGTTTTAATAAAATAATTTAAATCAATTTTTCACTTGATTTCAAATTAAATGAATGAGATTTTTTTTTTAGTACAATTGCCAAATGCAATAAACTGGTTTTAGGTATATGTTACTGGAAGGAAAAAGCAATCCCTGTTGCGTTACTGATCCCAGACAAACATTTGCATGTATGCAGGTATCTTTAGGGTGCCATAGTTATGGATGAGAAATATTGGTTGCAAAGTTGGCATTTCTGGATTTAATACAGATATTTTGGACTTATTTTTGTTTCTTTGCATGTTTGATATTTTTAAAAAGGCATATGCTACTGACTACGCTTATGCACATATGTAACATGATCACTGCTTGTCCAAAATTTTACTACACAGGTACTACCCCCAGAAATTATTTTAGCCTTTTAAATAAATGTTGTTATTGATGTTAAGCTCACCAGGGAAAACATCATATATTGTTTTGTATGTACTAGGTTAATTATTTAAAGACTGAAATGCAACATAACTAGATTCTAAATAATCTATTTTTCAAAACACACAACAGTCCAAACAGTAAAAGTAAAGTCCAAATTAAGAATATTTCATTCTTAAGAATTGTTTAGATTCAAAATAGTTTTCAAGAGTGTACAAAAGATACTATTTTTTTCTAGAATCAGCTAAATTAGACATATTACATTGAGAAAATGTTTCTCATTTCTTTCCTGTTACCTTTATGAAATCATCATTGCAGAGATGTTAACATAAGAAATAGATTATTTTGTTATCTAATTTTACCTTCGAAAAGACAGAAGCAGATGAAAAATGTGAGGTTCTTTCCTGTTGGCTTTTCTGAATTAGCTGTTTTAGATTCTAAAAGTTTAGTTCCTAAAGAAGTAATCCTGTAAATAATTTTAATGTCCTCCTCTAGTGCAGGCTCTTTTATGACTCAAGGATTTCGACTCCCAGAATTCCTGAGCCAGCATGGCTCAGCTTGGAAACCTCTCCCTTTCCCCTCAGCATGGCTGGCTGAGGGAGTTGAAGTCCATGAGTCATAAAAAAAGAGCCAAGAATGCTAGCCCTGCAATAGGCTTAGGAAAACCAATAAGGGAGCTGGGTTGTTTTTGTTTTTTGTTTTTTTGCAAAAAAAAGGTTCCGGAACGCCGTTCTGAGCGTTCTATGAGAAAAAAAGCCTGAATAGAAGCATGTATGTTTTGTACAAAAAACTAAATACAATTATTAGTATACAATTATTAGTAGAGAATTGAAGAATAGAATGTCCTTTCCCAAATTAGACTCACTACATTCAGTTGAGCATTCAACTGGGAGTCCCAAAATTCAGGAAGGGAGGGAAACATTAGTAGCATTTTCCAAAAACTGGAATGACTAATTTTGGGTTTTTTCCTTTCTTCCAAACAACTTAAAGCAGTGTACAAAGTACAATTCCATAATCTTTGTATCTTAGAAAGCATTACCAATATTAATAGAACTGACCATACATAAAGACTTGCTATGGTAATAGTTAAAATGGAGCATCTCTATAAAAGATACAGGAAGAATAGCATGGTTCTGCCCTTTATGCTTTGCTTTAGAACTTTCCAGGAGTTGGCAGTTAACAGTTATTGGATTTCTCTTGTATTCTAGCAAAGCAATTCTTATATTTCTGATTAGTCAGCTGATCACTCTTACAGCTTTCCAATTCAAACATTACATTGCTGCTGCAAATACAAAAGAGGCTTTTGCTTTTATCTGCCGTAATTAAAGGTGAAAGAAAAATACTTTAATTTTTCAAACCACAAGAATTTGTGGCTTACCAAACCTTATTATAGAACCTTTTGGAGGTGGATTGCTTTATGCCACTATTTATTAAAGTCATAAGTTTTCCCTCGTTTCTTGTTTAGTCTTCCTACAAAGTTATATTTGGTACATTTTGGAATGTTTGAAATTTCATCAAGCAAAATATTGCAGTTATTTTCATTACTGTTTGTTCCATTATTTATGGCTAGTACGGAATAAAATACTAGGTAAATTGCACTAAATTGGTAACAGTTCAGAACTGTTTAAACATAACATCTAAAATGCTCTTCCCAATTTTATTGCCAAAATAAATCCTTGAGAAAAAAAAGTGGGTGTTTGTCCTAACCAAGCCACTTTGTTAGTGGCTACTGACTACAAATTCTTGGGTTCTGAGAATGGGTTGGAATACATCTTGTTCCTTTATTTTTATTGTATGCTTGCCATAGAGCTACCCAATCTGGGATGCAAAAATATGGATAACTACTAGCTTGGAGAAAAATGTTAGTGTTTTTTGAATGCCCAGATTTGATAGTCTAGTCAGTTATCCTAACCTGATATTACACCTGTATCTGATCAATATATAGGTAAAGGTAAAGGTAAAGGTTCCCCTGCACATGCGTGCTAGTCGTTTCCGACTCTAGGGGCCGGTCCTCATCTCCGTTTCAAAGCTGAAGAGCCAGCGCTTGTCTGAGGACATCTCCGTGATCAAAGGCGCGCGGAACACTGTTACCTTCCCACCATAGTGGTCCCTATTTTTCTACTTGCATTTTTATGTGCTTTCGAACTGCTAGGTTGGCAGAAGGATCAATATATACTTTAATACAAAGGCTACTCTACTTCCTAATTACTGTATATCTCAACTGAATGTGCAAAACCACTGCAGCTTCTTGGCCTTGTTGTTAGAAATGCTATATAATGATGCTCAAGTTGATCTACATTTTTTTAAAAAAGTAGATTAATTGGCAATGATATATAGACATTTACAGGTAGTCCTCAACTTACACAGTTCATTTAGTGACAGTTTGAAGTTAAAACAGCACTGAAAAAGTGACTTTCAACAATTTTTCACACCACCATGGCAGCATCTCCACGATCACAGGATCAAAATTCAGATTCTTGGCAACTGACTCATATTTATGATGGTTGCAATGTCCCAGGATCATGTGATCATCTTTTGTGACCTTCTGATAAGCAAACTCAATGGGGAAGCCAGATTCATTTAACAACTGTATTACTAACTTAACAACTGCAGTGATTCACTTAATAACTATGGCAAGAAAGGTCATAAAATGAGGCAAAACTCACTTAACAACTGTCTCACTTAGCAACAGAAATTTGGGAGTCAATTTTGGTCATAAGTTGAGAGCTACCTGTATATTTAAGATTTAACAACCAAAAGTGCTTTATAAAAAAAGGAGTAAAAAAGAAATTCTAATCACATAAGGTACTCGACAATAAAATGAAGATCACTTCTTGTATAGCAGAAGCTATGTAGAAAATCTATAAGAATGAAGGTTTGAAAAAAGTTATTCTGGAATAACCAAATATTATAGTATTGTTTCAGCTGCCATGGCAAAAAATAAACACTCATGAATAGAAAGGAAAACTAAGATGTCATTGTAGCTCAGATAAGTAATGAGGAACTTCAGTCCTCCCACAAATCACCATTAAATATTCCTGTCCATTACTTGGAAAAATCTTTCCTTTAATTTTATGAATATTCCATCCCATTCACAAAATTATTACTCTTTTTTCTCAACACAATGAGCTTTTTACCTCAGTAGGATAATGCAGATAATCCATGCTATGTTAGAATGGATAGCATGTGTATGACCCTTGATTCATTCTTTTAGGCATTTCTGACTTTTTCTTTTCCTAGAACTGGATTATTCCTTTTCAACAATTAGTATGGGGGGGCGGGAAACCCAGTCTTTGGGAAGCATATATTTTCCCTGAAAAAACAAACATTCTCAGGACTCCAAAGATAGCCATCACTGCTCCCTGCTGAGATGGGGCTAATTAAGATGTTGATGGAGACTATGCTAATCCTGGCTCTACCACAATCTGTTGGATTTGCATGTATATTGGTAAACCATGTACTAAAATTGCTTCACCATCTGAGGACTAACTACTGACTAGACATAACAAACAATGGCTGCAGGAAGATTCCATATGAAAACAGACTTTTTCTTTTTCTTAATGGTTAAGTAGTGTGTCTGGAAAGGATGGGATGAGTTTGTTTCTGCACATGTATTTAAAAGTAGTTCTGCTCAGAGGAATCATTTACTTGACTTAAAATTGAACTTAAATGTATACAACTAAGAAGTTACAGTTGCTAAACCCCCATGTCATTATACTAATTTTACTTAGTCGTATCAGAATATCAAATCACTTTTCATTTTTTTAATCTCAGGATTTCATTGGTATTTCCACCTTTTAACTATTGTGAATGTAGTGAACAGCATATCGCGGAATAATTAACATTCCGACCAGAGGAGGATGGACCGTGGTTCATTTGCATCGTGGATATCAAAGAAAGAAAATCCGAGGCATATTCTATTGTAAAACTTATAATGAGAAAACAAAAGATCTAAACTGACTACATTCTCTCATCAGGCAGAAGAGAAAAGTAAAGAAGTAACTGTGAGAAACTTTTTCTAGGCATGCGCACAAAACAGTTTAAAACCATAACATAGCTGGACATATGAGAGTCACTATGGTTACATGATAAGATAACACAGGTGCAGAGCAGAAAGAAATGTACAATTAGAAATGACACAGTGACACACAGTGACACAGCAAACACCATAAAATCTGAGGTGTGATGTTTTTCAATTTTTTTCATTTAGTGATAAATAAAAACAATGAAAAATGCTAAGGTTATGGAAGATAAAAAATATTGTGCAAGTTCTGTGTTTTTCTTACAATTTGGCAATATTGAAACCATAACAAACAATACCAACATAAAAAGGGGTAAAAAAAAGTGGATCATTGTATATTAAGGCCACTGGTTCACTTTTCTAAAATGAATAGTATAATTGAACAAAACTGAGAAATATATAATTAAGACTTTTTAAACAATATTTTAAAAAGCCCATATAAGAACATTCTACAAACAGCCCTATGCAGGCATAGAAAGCAAGTTAACAAACAATGATTCTCAATATACGAAGGGTATAATAGATAGATAGATAGATAGATAGATAGATAGATAGAGAGAGAGAGAGAGAGAGAGAGAGAGAGAGAGAGAGAGAGAGAGACAGAGAGATAGATAGAGAGATAGAGAGATAGAGAGATAGAGAGATAGAGAGATAGATAATATTCTCATACATTAATTTATATTTTCTAAATATTGATGCAATAATGTAATAGTAATAAAGTTGGAAGGGACCTTGGAGGTCATCTAGTCCAACCCCCTGCTCAGGCAGGAAACCCTATACCATTTCAGACAAATGGCTGTCCAGTCTCTTCTTAAAGACTTCCACCTATATTATACCTGTGCATTTGGTTTTTCTTACCTAAATGTAGAACCTTACTTTTTTCACCATTGAATTTCATTTTGTTAGATATCGCCCAATGTTCAAATCTGTCAAGATCCTTCTGTATCTTAAACCTATCTTCTGGAGTGTTGGCTATTCCTGCCAGTTTAGTATCCTCTGCAAATTTGATGAATTCCCCATTTATCTCCTCATCCAAATCATTGATGAAGATGTTGAAGAGCACTGGGCCCAGAACAGAGCCCTGGGGCACCCCACTACACATTTCCTTCCATGCAGATGCAGTTCCATTGAGGACCACATATATCTACCATGAATATCCATAGAGGGTAAAGATGTATATGTTGTACAAACTCAGCCTTTCTTGTTTGTAAGCTGGTTTATGCCTTAATATGCTGTGCATACCCAAACAAGGATCATAGAAAAGATTACTTAAATAAATCATAATTATATACAAATCATGTATACCAGAATCTTAGAGATCATTCCTGATGAGCAGTAATCAGTATATCCAAGATAGCATAGCTAACTCAACTCAGCTCAACTACAAAGCTCTTATTTCATAATAATCAAAGGATTACTGTTTCCTTTTTTCCAGAAAATTACAGATGAAAATAATTTCATTTTTTCTATTCCTATTCATAAATAGCAACTAACTTTTGTTTTGGGGTAAGTGATATCAATCATCAGTGCTAAGAAAGTGATATTGAAAAGTATGTCATGCAATTCCTTTTCTAATATGGTCCTAAAAATGTTCGTCAGTTTATAATAAAGTACTTGGGAATAGCTATCAAGAAAAGTAATGTTTTAGTTGCTATACTGCTGGAACTATACATAAAATGAAGAACAGAACTGATATTTTATACACTGTTTGGGTTTCCACTCCAAGCCCTTAGATAGCAAAGTGCCAAGCAGGATCACTTTGTTTTGTTTTCTTCCTTTCTCAATTTGTAGTACAAAATGAAATAAAACAATAAAACAAAAAAGAAACCCAAGCCCTTAGCCTTCCATTTCCTACAGACTGCTTCCACACTCCTAAGCAACCAGAAAATCCTAAATTGAACTATTTGTCCTGAAACCATCCCTTCTACTTGGGAAATTCTGGAAGGTGAAGTCCACATGTCTTAAAGTTGCCAAGTATGAAAAACACTACTCTAGGATACTATAAGTGCATGGGAGAAAGATACTTACCTTCTGGAATGAGAAGAGACAACAACACAGCCCTTGGTAAATATAATTTTATTATAGATAGACATCACATCCTTTCAAGATATAATACAAAATATCATTATCAAGTATCGAAGAATGCCTATGCTGTCTCAGCCATTATTGCTTCTTAGCTTGCCTACAAGCTCAAGGGGAGGTGTAGGGAGAGTGAAATGCAAATCTCTGTTAATACGATGCCACTCCATGAGAACCAAGAAATCTCCAGATTTGTTTACTGAGAACTGAAGACATTCTCTCATAATAATTGTCTGACTTATAATTGGATAATGTGACCTACACTAACAAGGGGAAGGAGGTTTGTATTCTTTTAATATAGCAATTTAGGCACCAATAGCCAGATATGGTTTTCCTTTCATCTGTGCCAAAATGATTTGCTCAATAAACTTTTGCATTAGAGATTGAATAGTCTCAGCTATGCTTATTTCATTGAGCTCATCAGTCAGAACTTTGACACTAAACTCTTTTAAAATTAAAATCAATTGAGGAGTCCTGATAGGGGTGGTGAAGACTCAGGGGAAGATGCCTGAAATGGAGCTGAAGGGAGAGCAATTACCTAAAGCCAAGGCAGGGGCAGCCCCAGTCAGGACCCAAGGAAACTCTGGTGCCCAACCAGCTGTTAACCGCCCAAAAGTGAAAGTGGAGAAGTTGGCATCTCCGGCAACGCTGGAGTGGACCGGGTCAACAGGAATCATTCACCTGCCAGGAGTGGAAAGGTGGCGAGAAGGTGTTTTGAAGGCCGAGTTCCCACTGGCCTATTTGGTACCTGAGTTTGCCAGAGCCTATGGATGGAGAGAGAGAAGGTGTTAAGTCATGGGCTCTGGTGAGCAGGAATGATGACACGAGGCTGAGTACAGGAAAACTCATTCTTTTATTCTTGCTGGAACTGTACTGGAACTTGGGCCAAAACCAGCCATAATATATAGTCTAGCCCCTAGGCGGCAGCCAATAAGTTTGAACCCACTCTTGTCCCCTGGGGCTAACCAATTGCAGGATCGGAGACGGCTTGTCTGGGTTGCTGGAGAGCCGTTAGCTGCTCCAGCAATGTACATGGTGTAACACCACAAGCTCAATACATAACACCCCTCCCTTCTTAGATCAGACTACGACACCCTTGAATAGTCTTAACAGCTGTCAAGACTTATTAATCACTCCCAACAATTGTAGTGATAATAATAAAAAAATAATAATAAAATAAGGTAAAGGTAAAGGTAAAGGTTCCCCCGCACATGTGTGCTAGTCGTTTCCAACTCTAGGGGCCGGTGCTCATCTCCGTTTCAAAGCCGAAGAGCCAGCGCTTGTCCGAGGACTTCTCCGTGGTCATGTGGCCGGCATGACTAGATGCCAAAGGCGCACGGAACGCTGTTACCTTCCCACCATAGTGGTCCCTATTTTTCTACTTGCATTTTTACGTGCTTTCGAACTGCTAGGTGGGCAGAAGCTGGGACAAGTAACAGGTGCTCACTCTGCTACACGGCACTCGGGATTCAACCCGCCAAACTGCCGACCTTCTGATCGACAAGCTCAGCGTCTTAACCCACTGAGCCACCGTGTCCCTAATAATAAAATAATAAATCATAAATTCACTGTGGCTACAATGAGATTGAACAACATCTGAACAGGCTTACCAATGCAGTAAGAGCTACAATGATATTAAACAACATCTCATGAACAGGCTTACATTGCAGTAATGGCAGTTTCACAATGCCCAAGTTTCTATAGGTAGTGGTACATATTTCACAACACTATACATCACTTTATTTTACAATGTAATCTGTGAGATACGCAGGAGGCTTGTGTGGCCTAGAGGAATGTCTTTGAGTTCCCCTCACTTTGTGGTCTACCAGCTTACCCAGTGGGCTGGGTAGACCCATGTCCCTTTGTGCTCCAGTGTCAAGGGGAATCAAAATGCTCTGGCTGGCCTCACCAGGTTGGCCCACCCCAGAGTCAGTTTGTTCTGCAGAGTAGGCACAGCAGTTGCTGAGGTTCGACTGGCTTGCTTGGTCAGGGGTTCCATGTTGCACTTCCATGCTTCCTGGTTCTTCTGCAAATTCCACTTCCACTGAGAAGGGAAAACCCTGGTGGTTCCAGTGAGGGCTGTCTTGGCCGCAAGTTTGAGGACCTTGGGAGGGCCTTATGTCGCAGCCCTCACTTAGTGACCATTCTGGAAACCTTTTCCTGAGTTGGTCAATGTGTCTTCTGACCAGTCACCCTCCCTCCAACCCCATTTCATAAGATAGGGGTCCGGATGCCTTGGTTACTTGACCAGGAACCCATAAATTCCCTGGCCCATAGTTCCTGGCCCAAACCCAATCGCCCATGTGCAGCCCCCTCAGAGGTTTTGGTCGAGAGGCTTCTGTTGCCACTCTGTCTGGATGCAACCTGTCCAGTTTAGTAATTAAATGTCTCCCCCAATGTAGTTCAGCAGGACTTTTACCTGTAGCAGTGCAGTGCATAGTATGCTGGCAGAGTAAAAAATCTGCCAACCTTTGATGCCAGTCACCTGTGACAATGCGCTTGAGTGCCTCCTTTGTTGTCCTCACCATGCATTTGGCTTGTCCATTAGAAGATGGATGAAATGGTGCAGACGGAGCATGTCTGATTAGAATAGCTCTAAGAAAAGCCTGAAATTCAACAGCAGTGAATTGGGCCCCATTATCAGAAAGTAAAACGTCAGGCAACCCATGTGTTGCAAAGAGTTTTCTCAGCACCTGGATGGTCCTAGCAGTAGTCATGTTAGGAACTGGAATTACTTCCAGCCATTTTGAGTGGCTATCCACTACTATCAGGAAAAGCTGCCCCTGAAAAGGCCCAGCATAGTCTATGTGAATCCTAGACCAGGGAGTGTGCATTTCCTCCCACCTGTGAATTAGGGCCTGAGGCATTTCAGGCCTAGATTGCTGGCATGTATAACAACCATGGACTTGATCCTCAATAACCTTATCAAGGCCAGGCCACCAAAGGTAGCTTCTTGCTAAAGCTTTCATTCTGACAATGCCTGGATGGCCTTCATGTAAGGAGTGTAAGACCCTGTCTCTTAGGGAAGTGGGAATTATGACTCTGTTCCCCCATAATATGCAGTCTTTCTGTGCAGACAACTCATGTCTCTTGACAAAATAACTGGACTTTTTTCCAACCAGCCCGTGTATACCCATGACAAAACTCTACTCAGTATTTTATCTGTGGCAGTTTCAGCAGCAATATCCCCTGCATGGAGGGGAAACTCAGGTATGTCCTGTATGGACAGTATTCTAGCAGCAGGTGCTGGATCAGGATCCATCAGTGGCAGTGGTAGTCTGCTGAGGCCACCTGCATGGCCCATTTCCTTTCCTGGTTTATGAATTAAGTTAAAATTGTATGCAGACAAAAAAATAGACCATCTCAACATTCTTGGAGATAGTATGCGGGGGGTTTGTTTGTCTGTTGTGACAAAGAGGTTTGTGGTCAGTGTAGACAGTGAAATCCCTGCCATATAAATAATCATGAAATTTTTTAACTCCAGCAACTATGGCCAAGGCCTCTTTGTCAATTTGTGCATCATTGCGCTCAGCAGAGGACAAGGTCCTAGAGTAAAATGCAATAGGAACCTGTTTCCCATTTTTCTCTATGTGGCTTAAGACTGCCCCCACCCCATAGGGAGATGCATCACATGCAAGACATACCGGTTCAGACTCTATGTAATGAGTTACAGTGGACTTTTCTGATAGAAGGGCTTTCAAATCCTGGAAGATTTTTCATGTAAGTTAGTGCATTTCCAAGGGGCTTTTTTTATCAAGCAGCCTGTGGAGGGGCTCTGCTATTGCTGCCTTATGAGGTAGGAATATGTGATAAAAGTTTAGGAGACTCAAAAATGCTTGCAGCTCTCCTTTTGATTTGGACCTAGGAGCCATTTTAATGGCCTTCACTTTAGAATCAGCAGGGTGAATACCATTAGCATCAATGCAGAACCCCAAGAATTCTGTTGATGATAGCCCAATACTACACTTGTTCTTCTTTAATTTGAGGCCTGCTTCGCGAAGCCTCTGAAAAATAGCCCTGAGCCTCCTGGCCAACACTTATGGGGATTCCCCAGCAATAAGAACATCATCAAAATAAGGGCAGATGCCCTGGATACCCTTAAGTGTACGTTCCATAATCCCTTGGAAAATACCCGGTGCAACACTGACTACAAACTGTAAACGTTTGATTTTAAATGCCCCTCTGTGAGTCACAATCGTTTGAGCCATGGCTGTGGCCTCATCAACCAGCAATTGCTGATAAGTCTGTGCTAAATCAAGTTTAGCAAAAATGGTTCCCCCGTGGAAGGAGGCTAAAATATGGTTGACTACAGGAACCAGGTAAGCATGTTGTTTGAGGGCCTTATTTAATGTGCATTTATAATCAGCACAAATGAGAACTTCCCCATTGACTTCAGTGGGGTGACAATAGGAGTTTCCCACTACCCCTCATCAACAGGCTGTAACGTCCTGTTCTACAAGCTTATCAATTTCCGAATCAATTTTGTGCTTTAAGGCAAAGGGGACCCTGCGAGGTTTAACACTAATTGGAACAACGTTAGGATCTAACTTAAAAGAAATTGGTGGGCCAGTGTATTTCCCTAGGATTGAATCAAAAACATCCACATATTCTTTGCATACTGCCATGAGGTCTGCAGTTTGTGTCTGGTTTATGCCAGTAATCTGAATACCTAAAGCATCAAGCTAATCAAGTCCAATAAGACTCGTTGTTTGGCCCCCTACTACTATTACATCCAGGTGCCCCAAAAACCCTTTAAATTTTACTGATTATGTGGCTTCACCCTTAACTTTAATGTGAGCGTTCTGAAAATCCGTTAAAATGATATCTGAGGGTCTTAGTTTAGCCCAATTGTTACTGCGCCTACACACGAAGTCAAATGTGTCTTGCAAAATGATTGAGACTGCAAAGCCGGAATCCAACTCCATCTTACATGGAACTCCTTGCAAGAGCTTAAGTTTAGGCTTGAGGGGGTGCGGCAAACGCTTCTCTGGCTTCTGAAGAACCCCACACTAACTGGACCTTGGGCCCTAGTACCTCTCCTAGTCAGTTCCTCTGACTGGTGTTTGGGTAGCCTGTCTCTCTGGTGGGCTCTGCAAACCACTACGATGTGGCCAGTCCTTCCGCAAGCTCTACACGTGGCCGAGCGAAATCTGCAATTGGCACGAAGATGGTTGCCTCCGCACTCCTTACATCTAGGTAAGAGAACGGCCTTGTAATCGTTCTCTCACTGGTGGTTGCTGAGGTTTTGCGCATTTGATTTTGGGTTCTTCATCTTATGACAATTCTCTGATGCATTTGGCGACCTCAAGATGGGCAGAATCTTCGACCTTTGAAGGTTTGGTGGGCTGAACTGTCTGCCTTGCATCCCCAGCGACTTCATCGGCCATCACCTCATCCTGTGCCTTGGAGAATGTGAGATTGGGTCTAGCAAACAGTCTCTGCTGAAGGGTTCTGTCCCCAAGGCCACAGACGAGCCGGTCTCTTTGTCTTCCATCGATTCCAGAAACAGTTGGCGAGGTGTTGTACTCTCCTCCACTGATCATGGTATAGATTTCCTGCTTTAAAATCTCCAGGTGGAACAGGAACAGATCTGAGCTTCAGAGTGAGAAGAGTAGCTGGAGTGAGGATGGTTGGGGATTCTGGATCTGTAGACACTGGAATAAGAGGCCTTGAATTGATTATAGCAGACACTGTGCTGCCTAAGTTATCATCACAGGTGATGGGGATAACATCAGATACCTGGGTGATGTTAAGAGGCTTCTCCTTTTCTTCATGGTGGTGAGGGTATTGTCTGAAGTGAGATACATTCCCATTCCTTAACACGTGAGTTTTGAAGGAGTTGATCTCTGATGGTGTGCACGTTCTATTTACGCATATACTGTATCTCCCACTATTACCCAGCCTAGGTCAAGTCTTTGTCCATATGGGGCATCATCAGGTCCATTGCAATGCTGGCGTACTTTATGAACTCTGAGAATGTCTCTTCCCAGCAAGACTAAGATGTCAGCATCCATATCCATTGGAGGAATCTCAGTAGCCAGGTGCCTTAAGTGGGGATGGTGATATGCAGCTTCTGGAGTGGGAATCTCTTCCCTGTTGTCTGGTATTTGGTCACACTCAACCAATGATGGCAATGGTATGCCCTTCTTTGCTTTGATATGAGAGATCATGAACCCATTAGCTCTTCTGCCAGAGGTCTCTACACGACCAGAACAGGTGTTGAGAGTACATGATATTTCTGCCAACCTAGCAGTTTGAAAGCACGTAAAAATGCAAGTAGAAAAATAGGGACCACTACGGTGGGAAGGTAACAGCGTTCCATGTGCCTTAGGAGTCTAGTCGTGCCGGCCACATGACCACAGAGACGTTCTCGGACAAGCGCTGGCTCTTCAGCTTTGAAACGGAGATGAGCACCGGCCCCTAGAGTTGGAAATGACTAGCACACATGTGCGGGGGAACCTTTACCTTTTACCTTATCCAAACAAACAATATATTGGAGAGAGAAAAAAATCAAGGTTTAATCCCAATTGATCCATAAGGTCAAATCCATTAGTAAGTTCATTTTTGACATGTAACAAAATGGGGATTTTTGACCATGTATTATAAAGACAGAATGGCTTATCTTAGGGATACATATTCTTGGAATCTTTCTATTATGGGATTCCTTTCCTATATCTGCTAAAGCTATTTTACAATGTCTCCTGAACTGGCCAGAGGCATTATTTTCAGAAATTAATGGCCTTATTTCCCATTTTAGAGGTCCCGGAATGCAATATTATCTCTCCAGAACACTAAGGTAAATACCAATCTTGGCCTTTCTATTCAGACATATTAATACACCTCCACTCATTCCAAAACATGAGACTTAGTTATAATCCCATTTTCAAGACAGTTGCCTTTGCCAACTATATACCTTTTAGGTTTTCAGATGTAACAAGCATGTTGTGTAGGAAACACTAATGTAATAAATTACTAGATTTATGTTAGAAAGGATTTATTGATTCAGAACCTCAAGCATCAGTGTTACAACATCTAGATAATTAATATTTTACATATACACACATACATAGTATTTACAGGCATTAGATTTGCATTTGATTTGATATGTTATTGCAATGAAGAGCAGTAAAAGTCTGCCAAAGTGAAAAGAATTTAAAGGCAAGTTTGGATGTGGCCAGTTCTTCCACAAGCTCGACACATGGCCGAACGAAATCTGCAGTTGGTGCGAATATAGTTGCCTCCACACCCTTTACATCTTGGTAAGAGAACTGCCTTGTAATTGTTTTCTCTCTGGTGGCTGTTGTGGTGTTGTGTGTTGGGAGTGCCATGTAACAGAGTGAGCGCCTGTTACTTGTCCCAGCTTCTGCCAACCTAGCAGTTTGAAAGCACGTAAAAATGCAAGTAGAAAAATAGGGACCACTACGGTGGGAAGGTAACAGCATTCCGTGCGCCTATGGCATCTAGTCATGCCAGCCACATGACCACGGAGACATCCTCGGACAAGCGCTTGCTCTTCAGCTTTGAAACGGAGATGAGCACCAGCCCCTAGAGTCGGAAATGACTAGCACGCATGTACGGGGGAAACTTTACCTTTACCTTTACCTTGGATGTGGCCGGTTCTTCCACAAGCTCGACACATGGCCGAATGAAAACTGCAGTTGGCGCGAATATAGTTGCCTCCACACCCTTTACATCTCGGTAAGAGAACTGCCTTGTAATCGTTCTCTCTCTGGTGGTTGTTGCAGTGTTGTGCATTGGGTTGCCTTTGGAGTTTGTTGATTTCAGGTTCTTCTTCTGATGATGATTCTCTGGCGCATTTGGTGACCTCAAGATGGACCGATTCTTTGGCATTTAAAGGTTTGGTGGGCTGAACTGTCTGCACTACACCACCAGCATCTTCACTGGCCATCACCTCATTCTGTGCCTTGGAAAACGTTAAATTGGGTCTAGCAAACAGTCTCTGCTGAAGGGTTCGGTCCCAAAGGCCCCAGACGAGCCGGTCTCTTAGTTGTTCTTGTAAGTTTGAGAACTTGCAAAGGCGTGCAGCCTGCCTTAGGCCCACAATAAACTCCAAAGCTGTCTCCTCGGGTAGCTGCACTCTTTGGTTGAATTTGAATTGCCACGCCATCTCTGACATCTTCGGCTGGAAGTGCCCGGTTAGCTTCTTCTTAAGGTCTGCATATGAGACTGCTTCGATTGGAGTCGGAGCAAAAAGGTTCTCTGCTAGGTCAAAAGTTGCAGGGTTGCACATGTAAAGCAACGTGGCAGCCTTCAGGCCTTCCTCCGCAATTTGATTTGCTCTCAGATAGTTCTCTACTTGCGAGAGGTAAGATGGCCATTATTCCAGATGCTTCACGTCAAACTCTCTTAATTTGCTGACTTTTGGCATCTTCCTTACATTCCTGCGTTCTTGGATCATGCTTCTAGGTTCAGGGAATGCGTTCTCTGAGCATGCGGCTGCTAGCCTGGCTTACTAGCTGGCCTGGGGGGGGGAATGCCTCTTCCCTCCGGCATGTACTGCCGACCCCTCGTTGACTTCAGTCCTTAATTGGCGAAGCAGGATCCCACCTTTGTCGCCACAGTTAAGTCGTGGGCTCTGGTGAGCAGGAATGATGACACGAGGCTGAGTACAGGAAAACTCATTCTTTTATTCTTGCTGGAACTGTACTGGAACTAGGGCCACAACCAGCCACAATATATAGTTTAGCCCCTAGGTGGCAGCCAATAGGTTTGAACCCACTCTTGCCGCCTGGGGCTAACCAATTGCAGGACCGGAGATGGCTTGTCTGGGTTGCTGGAGAGACGTTAGCTGCTCCAGCAATGCACGTGGTGTAACACCACAAGCCCAATACATAACAGAAAGGTTTGGGAATGGGAAGGAGTGGAGGAGCGTAGACAGCTGATGATGTTCAGCAGTCAATTGGTCAAGCAGCTGAGAGAGAGATTCAGCAACCTGGATATGCAAGGAGGAGACCTGACCCTGTATCTAGCTCTCCAAATGGGATCTGGTCAGCTTGTGGCAGCAGCACTGACTCCCTCGCCTCAACCTCTACCGAAAACTATGACCGTCATGTGATGTTGTGAGTTTGACATACCTGCTCTAAATGATTACATATGTTTACTGAGGTAAAATGCATAGGTTGAAAAAGTTTTATATCTAATATAAAATTATAAAGGTCAGGATAAAAGTTCACTGAAAAGAAATAACCTGAAAGAGAAAAGCTATCAATTGCAAAATTGAAATTAGATTATTGCAACTCACTTAATACTCCTATTGTGACTAGGTAAATATAATACTGTGAGGATTAAATCTGGAAGAAAAAAATCCTTAGCAACCACTTCAGCTAATATCTACAAGTTTAGGTATGTGCATATGAAAAAAAAACAAAGATAAATAAAGCAATGAGAAGTCTTCTTATGCCTGATAATGTATGGTGATGTAATGAAAACATTCAGGACTTTGCACTCCAAATATTCATTCAAAGACACTCATTCTCTTTCTCTTTCTCTTTCTCTGGTTCCATGGCAACTCCTTTTTTCTAAAATTAGCTCTCTGCTTTTGAGGGAAAAGAGCCACCCCCAGTTATGGCTCAGCTCCTAAACTAATTTATGCAAGACTATATCATGGCTCATCAGTTTTTTTCCTCAAAGTTCATAGCAATGCCATTCAAATAACAAAAGATCTAGCTAACAATGTGAATAAGAGCATTAAAACATTCATTTTGGTATCCCCAAGAGGAAAAGAAAAGGAAGTTAGAGTCAAAGAAGCACACAGAAGAAAGAAACATATTCACTCACAGCATGAAATACAGAGAGGTATTTCAGATATGCATGCTGAAGGACATGATAAAACTTTAAGCCCTTGGAACAGAGATGAAAAAGAAACAATGCTGGAAAAGATAGAAAAGAGTTCCAGGTTTTCCATCAACCACGGCTGTTAAATAATGCCCATCATCTCTTGCTTTCTTTATTTGAATTCTGAATGACCACAAAAGAAAAGTTTTTCTTGCAATGACTATGTCTTTGTGGTTCATGAAGTGCATCAGAAAAATGCATTTGAGAGATGGTCCTGAATCAAATTTATGCATCTTTTATCTTCAAATCAACTTCCAATCAAAGGTTAACCCCAAACAAAATAAAATATCCATTGAAATGCGCTTATTATAAATATATATTTTAAAAAAGAAATAGAGATAGAAAAAGAGAATAATCTGACAGTAGCCCCAGTCCCTTTAATTTCTATGCAGTTAATTTCCAACAGTTTCAAACTGCAGCTTAAATTGAGATCTCTAAATACACATGTATATTTTGATGCTGGATTAAATAGTCACTATGATCTTCCATTCAGTTATGCAAGAACTGAGCCAACCTATTTTAGCATTCTTCACTGCATTCTTCACTGTTTTGAAATTAACCTCATTTTTTTCTTCAGAAAGTGTTCCAGAAAGTACAACCTTACTTTCCTTCCTTCTACCCTTCTGGAAGATATTTGCTAAATAAGTTGTCTGCTTAGTTTTTATTGCTAAGCCAAGTGGCCCCTATTGCCGTTTGGATCATAACATATGTTTCTCACACACACCCTGGGAAATCTGGAATTTTGCCAAGGAAGTGACAAATCCAATAACATCAAGAATATTGCAGAGCATTTATCTGAAAGGCCTCTCCCTCACCATAAAATAGTTTTGAGAATATATACAGATAGCTTAATATTTTATAGATGACCTCTCTTCCTCTCATTGCTCAACTTCAAGAAAATAAATTCTAAGCAAAAACAGCAAATAATGCTTCTTTCAAAGTCCCTATTGTTTTGTTTCTTAAGCACCTACATAAGGAGAAACAGAAGGCCATGACTTATAATTAACATCATTAAAAGATCCTTTTTTCCAGAAAAAAATCTTCCATAAAGGCAATTCTATCAATATTACAAAACAGTAGAACTGGGAGGGGGGAGGGGAAAAGGAAATAACCTTACCAGCGTCACTTACAGCATGTACAACAGCAGTCAGCTGCTGCATAACATGCATTTCATCTCAATTGTCTCTACAAGAAATATTTCCAAGCCTTTGTATTTCTTCTTAGCATTCCTTCTCTTTCTCTCTGTTTTTTTTCACAAAGCCATTCTCTTCTTCTCTAATCCTCTCACAAAGCAACCCTATACTGAACAGCTTCAGCAGAAGGACTCTAGATGCTGTGGGGTGGGGGCCAAGAGAGAAGGGAGAAGGGAGGTTTTCTGTTGGCATTCAAGCATCACAATATGTTAATCCCTGGAGCGGGAATCCAAACCAAGTATTGCCTGCACACATTTGGCCATAAAATCCCCAATTACCCACTGGTTCTAAGTCAGACACTTTTCAAACTTCAAACATATACGTGGGTGTGTGAGAGAGTATATGCTTGTGGATATGTGTTGAGAGACAGCATTTCAGTAAATAATATTAAGGCCTGTTCGTTGATTGGTATGATTATAATCTACCTTATGGGTCCAATGTGAGTTTGTGTGTGTGCATGTGTGTTTAGTGAAATTGATAATGAGTCTAAGCTAAGCTATCAAGATGAAATTTTAACACTCTGATAAAAGGGCTACAAAACTAGCTTTACAAACAATACAGAAAACTCAGTTGATTTTCATCTGGCACTTTGCAGCCTGATCTAGTAACCGCACTTTTTCAGCCACAGCATCTGAAGATAACTGGATATTTTTAACAGGGTATGACAGCAATTGTGCATTGTTTATTAGGAGTTCTTTCTGCATCTAATGTAATATGCACCAGGGCTACCAGTTTCTTTGAGAAGTGTTTTTATTCCATAGTTGTGATCCACATGTCTTAAGGTCAAGGATTTAAATGATTTGATTTCACATTTCCATTCTGCAATGAAAGGAAAATACATCAAAGAACTTAAAAGAGCAGATGGCACAATTCTATCCCCTAAATGATGATGGTCAACCTTCATGTAATAATTTATGAGGTTCCCTTCCCCTCTTTCATCCTATGTCTCAGCAGTAGGCCATATGAATCTTTCAGACAAAATACACTTATCACCAGCTTCAAATATACTAATGTTTACTAACACTATTTCATCCTGACACAAGTTATTTTGTTTGTTTGAGACCCTTGTTCAAATACCCAAAGTGATGATTTGATGGATGAAATACTCTATAATATAGATTGCAATTCATAGCTATACTTCAACATTAATGTTAATCCTTGGACAAAGCAAAACAAAACAGACCTGCTCAGTGGTTTTCTTACTCATCAAAACAAATCAAGCTGAAACATTACACTGGTCATAAGAATACAATCTTCTCATTCACTGGTGAAGTGAATGAATAGAGATGTTACTAGGAGATGAAATCAAGTTATTAGTCTCCTAAAAAAAACTCAGTTCAAGATTTTTGTTAGGCAGATTTATTTGCATCCACACACCAACAATAAATATGTGGCGTGTTGTTGTTTTTCTTCTGAACACATTAGAAGTCTCAAAATTAACTTATTAACAACCTTGCATTTGCCAATTGTTGTTTCTCACTTTGGGATTTGGTGGTTCTCCTCATCCTTTTTTAATTTTCTTTATTTTATTTTTGAATCATTGCACAGGGTCACAGGATAAGCCATGTGAGGTTTTTTTTGGTACTCATCATTTTTAGTACTTGTTGCAATTTCTGGAACAAATTAATGACGAGTATCAAGGTACCACTGCATTTTAAACCAATATAGACTGAACCTTCTTTCAATACAGGACACCAAATAGAAGAGTGTCTTTCTTAATATAAAACTCACCTATATAAATGTTGATTCATGACACTTTACAAATGAAGATTATTTACTTTGCTATGTTGATATATTGTCTGGGATATTAAAAACTGCTCAAATAAAGAATAGGGGTAGTCTTGTAATCTTGTTGCTCTTTCCCCCACCCAACATTTTATATAATTGGAATATATTACAATATTTTTTTAAAAAAACAACTTATTCTGTGTAGCAAGAGTATAAACAAGCCAAACTGGTATGTTTGTATTTCACATTGAAATTATCAGGTATACATGACTTCATCAAATATCTCTATAACAGTTGATATTTCTATGAGAATAGAATAGAATAGAATAGAATAGAATAGAATAGAATAGAATAGAAT
>JAKJMR010000674.1:675124-708554 GCA_024449315.1 Daboia siamensis | reverse complement strand
ATAGAATAGAATAGAATAGAATAGAATAGAATAGAATAGAATAGAATCTGGAAGGGACCTTGAAGGTCTTCTAGTCCAGCCCCCTTCTCAAGCAGAAGAACCTATACCATCTCAGACAAGTGACTGTCCAGTCTCTTCTTAAAATCCTCCATGATGGAGCACCCACAATTCCTGAAGGCAAGCTGTACCAATGGTTAATTGTCCTCACTGTTAGTAAGTTTCTCCTTAATTCCAGATTGCATCTTTCTTTGATCAATTTCCAACCATTGTTTCTTGTCCTGTTTCTGGTGCTTTGGAGAATAATTTGACCCACTCTTCTTTGTGGCAGCCTCTCAAATACTGCTATCATGTCACCTCTATTTCTGCTTTTCTTTAGACTAGCCAAACTCAAGTCCTTCAGCTGTTCTTCATATGTTTTAATCTCCAGGCCTTTGATCATCTCAGTTGTTCTTCTCTGAACTTTTTCCAAGGTCTCAACATCTTTTTTGTAGTATGGTGACCAAAATTGGTTGCAGTATTCCAGATGTGGTCCCACTAGGGTTTTATAAAGCGGTATTAATACTGGTATTAATACTTCACGTGATCTTGAATCTATGCCTCTGTTTATATAACCCAGGATTGTACTAGCTTTTTTGGCTGCTGCTGTGCACTGCTGGCTCATAGTCAAGTGATCATCCACTAAAACTCCAAGGTTCCTCTCACAGTTACTGTTTGTGAGCCAGGTCTCACCTAATCTGTACTTGTATCTTTAATTTTTCCTGCCTGCATGTAAAACTTTGCTTGTAAAACTAAGAATTAGGTCAATTATAGCTTTACTTCTAGTTCCCTCCTCTACCTTTTGGATGACAAAGTTGTTGGCTAGGTTGATTAGGAATCTGTTTGATCTCCCGCTCGCTGCAGAGTTTGTCTTCCAGCTAATAGCTGAAGTCTTCAATTACTACTGTGATATGCTTCCTATATACATTTGTTAACTGGCTGGCAAAGAGTTCATCTGTCATGGTTCTGATAGATGAAACCAATTAAAAGAACTTCAAGGCAAGAATTTCTTCCTCAAAGAACATTTTATTCAGGAAACAAAGTATCGGCACTTACATAGTTGAAGGCAAGACTGAGATTCACTCCCCCCAGATAGAAAGTAAAAAGTTACAATTCCCAACCCACAAAAGCTGTCATAAATCACATCCCCCAATTAGCGCAAAATGCAGGCTTTTCTCTCCAACTCCTCAGCCTGCCAAAACCTTATCAGACAATGTCCTTGAGTTCCTACACTTCTGCATTGTTATGGGTAGCTAAACCCTCAAGCATTTACCCCATCCCCTCTTCTACATCTGAACTCTAGAAGAATAGAAAAGGCACATTAAAAGCAAAGGTAAAATTGCTGCTAAATCTCAATTGTCAGAGCGTGGACATCTATTGTCACAGTGCTGACATCTGGCCCACCTTGACAGAAAGTAATTCTGCGATTTAAACAGAAGCATAGATTAAGGGCTGCCTTTTGGCCTGTTTGGGTGTTTGTTGTAGAATTTATGGATGAGCCTATTAGCTTTCACATCATTAGATTTTAACCATGTGGCATCTGATAATGGATATCCGTTCCACTGCATTAAATATTGCAACTTTCCCTTATAAAACCTAGAATCAAGAATACATTTCACTTTATAATGTGTTTGTCCAGGTACCACTAGGGGACCAGGTGCTTTCTTGGGAGGAGGTCGTAAAGTAGATTCCCGGAATGGTTTTAATAAACTTCAATGAAATACAGGGTTAATCTTACCTAGAAGTTGTGGGAGTTTCAACTCCACCATAACTGGATTTATGATTCTGACAATGGGGAAGGGACCTAGGTATTTCAGTCCCAACATCTTACTAGGCAATTTAAGTCATAGATATTTTGTGGATAAATAAACCTTTTCCCAAACATGGAATGATCTCTGGGGAGACCTTTTTTATCAGTTTGCTTTTTATATGTTTCCGAGGCTTTTTTCAGTGTGGTTTTTTGTTTTGTCCCAAAGTTCCCCCCATCCTGACATCCATTGGTCAAGAGTCTGGGAGGTAGAGGATCCTTGAGGATATTGGGTTAAATTCTTTCTCCGTGGCAATCTTAAAAGGAGTGAAACTAGTGCTGCTATGAACATTTTTATTGTAAGCCACCTCAGCAAAAGGGAGGAGGTCAGCCCAGTTCATTTGTTGATAATCCATATAGCACCTAAGGTACTGCTCCACCATCGAGTTCACTTTTTCAGCTGCCTCATTTGTAGATGGATGAAAAGCTGACAACAACTCCTGCAATGAGCCAATTATTTTCAGGAAACCCCTCCAGAACCTGGCTGTAAACTGCACCCCCCTGTCAGAGATTATTCATTTTGGCACTCCGTGCAGCCTATAAATGTGCTTAAGGAACATCTTGGCCAATTTCTGGGCTGATGGGAGTCCCTTGCAAGTGTTGTGATTCAGGGTCAGCCTGTGGGTTCAGCAGTTGGGTCGGACGACTCAGAGGAGGATGGGGGTGTTGAAGAACTTGCTGATGAGAGCCCTCAGCCAGGCCCCTCCCACCTGGTCACGACGGAGACCCAGCTGTGTGAGCCTGACAGCATGGATGAAGATGACCCACAGCTGGCCCTGTTCAAGGACGCCCGACGCAGGAGGCAGTCAATCAGGAGTAAACAGAGGAAGGCAATGGGGCACCTCGGAAGGAGGCAGAGAGAAGCCACGCCCTGAACTGTATAAAAGGGGAATGCGTGGGAGGGCTGGTTTGCTGAAGGCAACTGCTTGAATAGTTCCTGTTTCATAGCTCCTGTTTCATGGTTGGTGTCTTGTTTTGCTCTGTTTTATGTCAATAAATTTGGCAGGCTTAATTCCAGCCTCTTGCCGTTTGTAAAGGGGTTGTCCCTGCCTTTTCTGCAGGGCTGGTAGCAGGCTGGTACAGAACAGCAGGCAATGAAATGAGCCTGCTTTGAAAAAAGATCAATCACAGTCCATATTACTGTATTTCCTCTGCTTTCAGGTAACTTAACTATAAAATCCATAACAATCTCTTCCAATGGCTGGGAAGGATCTGCGGCTGGTTGTAATAGTCTAGGGGGCTTCCCTGGAATTCTCTTCATGTTGGCACACACTACACAGCTTTTGACATAGTTTTCCACATCCTTCTTCAAACTTGGCCACCAAAACTGCTGGCGAATAAATGTAGCAGTTTCAAATAGCCAAAGTGTCTGGCTTGTTTCACATCATGGCTCCATTGGAGTGCATGGAGGTGGAGGGTTTTAGGCAAATATAATTTGCCCCCTTTGTAAGTTAGTCCATCTCTACAGGTTAGGTGGTTTGATAATTTTTAAAGCATTGATCATTAAGGAGTTCCTGTTTCAGCTTTCTCGTCACAGGATCATCAGGGTTCGGATTTATCATAGACAGGGTCTTCTGCGGTGTTAGTTGAGAGACAATCTATGGTATAATCATGATAGAATAATTGACTTGTTCACGCTGGTTTTTATACTAAGGCAATCTGTATAGACCATCAGCCAAAAAATATTTTCCTCCCAGTATGTACTTTAGGGTGAAATTAAACTGGTTAAAGTATTGTGCCCATCATACTTGTTTAGGGGAAAGTTTGCAAGGAGTTTTCAGTGCCTCTAAGTTTTTGTGATCAGTCCATACTTGAAAAGGCACCTTGCTCCCTTCTAGGTAGTGCAACAGAGTCCAACAAATTGCAAAGGCTTCCTTCTCCCAAACTGCCCACCTCCTCTCATAATAAGTGAATTTTTTTGAGGTGTAGTCGCAGGGTTGTAGGACCGCTTCATGATTCTTTTACAAAAGTACTGCTCCGACTGCTACATCGCTGGCATCGGCTTGAATCACAAATGGTCCCCCCGGGCAGGGATGATTTAAGACTAGCACGACCACTAAAAGTCTTTTCAAATTTTCAAAAGTGGTTTGACGGTTCATAGTCCATGTTAGCGGTTGGCCTGGTCATGGCTTTCCCCCATCTTTAACCATTTTTAATAAGTCTGTTAGAAATACAGCGATTTTAGCAAATGAAGGAATGAATTGATGGTAGAAGTTTGCAAACCTCAGAAAGCTTTGAAGCTGTCTTTAAGTCCTTGGGGGTTGCCATTCAATTACGGCTTTCACTTTGTCAGGATCCATCTCAATGCTCTCACTGGAGATCTGGTAGCCCAAATAATCCAGTTGGGTTTGGTGGAACTCACACTTCAATAATTTAACATACAATTTAGCATTTAGTAGTTTCTTTAGCACCTCACATGCTAAACTCGCGTGGTCAGCCATATTCTCGCTATAGATTAAGATTTCATCGAGATACACCAAAAACCCCTTGTATAGATGATCGTGCAACACCTGGTTAATCAGCTGCATAAAGACAGCTGGAGCACCTTGTAGTCCAAATGGCATAACTTTGAACTGATAGCTGCCCAAAGGAGAGTTAAAAGCAGGTTTCCATTCATCTCATTCTTTTATTCTTACTTGGCAGTACACTCCTCTTAGATCTAATTTGGTGAAGATACGGCCCCTTGCTAGATGGGTTAGTAGGTCCTTCAGGAGGGGAGGGGTACTTATTCTCTACACTCACACAGTTTAACCCCTTGTAATCTATGCAGAGCCTCAGTGATCCATCCTTTTTCTCTTTAAATAACACCAGAGCCCCCACTCCCTGGGGATGAGTGGCTCTCCTGACAGGGGAATGGTGGCTATTTTCACTGTTTCTGCTGGTGGATAAGGCTCTCTGTTAACATCAAAAGAGCCATGAGGGTGGTTGGGTCCTATTGGCAATATCACGTTCTCCATCCCCTTTTCCCACCAAATGAAAGGTTTCCACTTGTCTAGCCAAGCTAGACCTAAAATAATATCTTCCATCATTTTTGGAGCCACCACAAAATGGATGAGTTCCCAATGTTCCCCTATTTCTAAATGTACTGGTACAGCTAGGTGGGTGATTAATGTTCCTCCCATAAAAGATCCATCTGCTTGTTCAAATATCATGGGTTTGGAAATCAGTCTTGCTCGTATGCCCATTTTAAGGGCAATTGGCAAGCTGATAATGCATCAGGAGCACCCTGAATCCACTAGCACATTCAAATCCATTTGTACCCTGTCTTAGAGACTATGAAGTTGGCAGCGAGTGAAAAAGGTGGAATGGGTTGATTCACCATCAGGTCATTTCCCCCCTCATCATCACTGTCATAGGAAGCCAGAGTGGTGGTGGAGCCTCAACTGTCTCCTGCGTAGGTGATGCAACCTGGGTGACTGGTTCTTGGGTGGCCCAGCTTGACTTTTCTTTGGTTGGCTGCTGAGTGGGCTTCTTCCTTTCTGGCAGTCCTGATCTACCTCTCTGCTGGGGATATGAGACTGGACAATTCGCCACTCGATGTTCCTGCTGATCACACCTGAAGCACTTGATCAGTGGTGCTGGAGAGGGCCTGGGAGATTCAGCTACTTTTAGCACTGGAAGTTGACAGGGAGGTGATTGTCTGGCAGGTTCTGGTCTTGGAACCGGTTGCTGGTTTTTTTCAATGGGTTAGCTCAATATCTATCTTTACTGCTATCTGGTACCATTCTTGTAATCAGTCAGGAACTCCTCGGTAGATGCAGGCCTGGAATAGGTTGTCGTCCAGGCCCTCTTTGAAATGGTGCACCAGGGGACTTCCGGGTGGCAAGGCTCTGCCGCCGGCAGCCATTTAGGCTGTCAGCCCCGTCGTTCCATAGAACCACCGAAAACAGCGCCGATCAGCTGTTTTGATGGCTCGGAAGCCCGCTCCTTGGGAGAAGAGGAGGGGGTGAGCACCCAGGCAGGAGTAGAGCTCTCCCAGACCGCCAGAGTTGAAACTCTGGTGGTTGAAGGATTGAGCCCCCCCCCGAAGCCTGAGTTTGCTCTGGACCTCAGGACGCCTCTGCTCCAGGGCTTTGGAGCAGAGCAGGGCGCAGCAACCATCCCTGCCAGCGAGAGTGAACTTTGGATTGCTTGGATGCAGGCAGAGCTGTACAGGAGAATCATGTCAGAGCAAGTATATGATCTTTAACTCAGTGGACTTTGTGGAGATTTTTAAAAAGTGAAAGTGCGCAATAGAATTGAGTGGGTGAAAATGGCTGCCAAATCATCTAAATTTTCTAGAAGTGCGGGGGCTTCCCCAGTGCAGCAATCTTCGTTACAGGCTTTAATGCCCCCTCCCCCTGTACCTGCACCTGCACCAGCTTTGACAGTAAAAGATTTGCAGGATGTTTTGCAAGAGGCTATGAAAAAGCAATCTCAACAATTAGTTGAACTTATGGATGAGAAGCTTACAGAACTTATGGATGAGAAGCTAACAGAAATGAGGGCAGACATCTTACTTGCATTTCAAGGCATGGCCGTTTGCATTGAGCGCTTGGACGAGAGAGTAGAGGAACTTAGTCAAAATAACATCAGACTAGATGCTAAAATGACGGATGCTGAAACTGTGATGGATAAGATTGACGATGATTTAACCATGGTCCAGTACCATGAGATGGAGTTTGCTGTGAGAATTGGGGGCTTAAAAGAGGATTCTAAGGAAAATTTGAAAAAAGTAGTTTCAGAAGCCCTGGAAGGTGTTTTGGGGCGTTCAGCAGAAGATATTATGGTGGATATAGACAAAATATTTCGCGTTAATTCATGGATTGCAAGACAAAGGAAATTACCTAGAGATGTGGTGGTTTATTTTACAAAGAGAGCAATCAGAAATGAGGTCATTCAAGCTTTTTATAACAGTAAATTTGCAATTGCAGAGCAAGAAGTTTTGATTTTAAAAGAGATCCCTCCAAAGATTTTAAGAAGAAGAAAGGAGTTTGCTTTTTTGGCAGAAGAATTAAGAAGACAGGATATTCAGTTCAGATGGGAGATTCCAGTGGGTATGGTGGTGATGTATGCAGGCACGAGACATCGTCTTCTTACAGTGTTACAGGCACGTGATTTCTATGCCAATGTCTTAAAGGCAGTCCCTACACCACTTTTGGAATCCCAAAAGAAGAATGGTGAGGGAGAGCGTCAATCACAAAGTAAGAACGCACAAGGCACTGAAGGAGTTACGCAGCTGAAAGATGGAGAATTTCAGAAAGTTACAGGAGTGGATCAAATTTCAGTATCATCGGAGGAGGTTAGAGACCAAAGAATGACACGTGCTGCTGCTAGACGAATGAGACAAGAGCAAAAGCAAGAACAGCAAAGAGTTATGACGGCACCTCAAAAACTCACTTATAGTGGGAGGAGCGCGACCAAAGAGAGTGCAGGTGATTTTGGAAGAAGCGCTCCAAAAGCTTCAGGTCGCGAAAGATGGTGACAAAGCTTCTAACCTGGAATGTTAAAGGTCTAAATTCACCACAGAAGAGAAAGAAAGTATTTCAATATTTAAAGCAATTTAAGAATGATGTTATTTGTCTACAAGAAACACATATCAGAGTTATGGATCAAAAGTATTTGTTAAATTTGAGGTTGGGTAAACAGTTTATTGCTTCTGCAACTGATAAGAAAAATGGAGTGGTCATTTATGTTAAGAACACTTTGACAGCGACTTTAATTGAAGCAGATAAACAAGGAAGATATGTTATAATTGAACTGTTAATAGAAGGCAAGAAAACGCTTTTGGTTGGACTATATGCTCCTAATCAACAACAACGAGATTTTTACAGTTTATTACACAGCAAGATTATTCAGTGGAATTATAAATCTTGTATATTGATAGGAGACTGGAATGGCGTTCTGGATGTACAAATGGACAAGGGTTTTTTTTTTAAAAGCACCCCAAGTCATGCTAAACTGCCTAAATCTTTTTTTGAAATGAAGGATGACTTGGAATTGAGAGACGTTTGGAGAGAGAGGAATTTGCAAGAAAAAGACTTTACTTTTTTCTCCGACAGGCATCAATCTTTTTCTAGGATTGATTTTGTATTAATTACTAATGATTTTTTTTTAGGATCAAGAAGATCAAGATTTGCCCAAGAACTATATCTGATCATAGTCCAGTATGGTTAGAAATAGACAAAGATAATAGGGATAGACGATCCTGGCGTTTAAATGAAAATTTGTTTAGATATCAGGAAAATGTGGAAGAGTATAAAAAACAGATGAAGGAATTTTTTAAAATTAATATGCATAAAGGTACTTCTATTGAGATGGTTTGGGATACAAGTAAAGCTTATATGAGAGGTGTATTAATATATTTGAATAATAAATATAGACGTAAATTGGAATTTAGGAGGAAAGAATTAGAGGATGAAATTAAGGAAAAAGAAAAGGCTTTAATTTTGAATCCATCCGATGGGAAGACTAAAGAGGTAATTACTTTACTAAGGGGTCAGTTTGATAAGTTAATGGCAGATCAAGTGGTAACTAACTTACAGTATGTTAGACATAATACTTTTTGTAATTCTAATAAACCAGGTAGATGGTTAGCTTATTTGTTAAGGAAGAAGCAAAGGGCTTCTAATATAGATAGAATAGAACATAAGGGTAAAGTAGTGTACCAGCAGAGTCTTATTAAAAAGACTTTTGTTGATTTTTATTCTAAGTTGTATGCTAGAAATAAGATTAGAGATGTAGATATAGATAATTATTTGACAAGAGCTAATATTCCTGTTCTTACGCAAGAACAAAAGGAAGGGATGAATCAATTGATAACTGATGAAGAAATTTTTTTAGCAATCAAACAATTGAAAGTGGGTAAAGCGCCGGGTACTGACGGATTGACTGCTGTGTATTATAAAAATTTACAGTTAGAAATGGTGAAGCCTTTAAGGGAATTGTTTCAGACAATTCAAATGGGAGGAGGGGTACCCCCATCTTGGAAGACTGCTTTTATTTCTTTGATCCCGAAGGAAGACCAGGATGTCACCCAAGCTAAAAATTATAGGCCAATATCACTTTTGAATACGGACTACAAGATATTTGCAAAACATTTTAGCTAACAGATTAATGAGGGTAATACAACAAGTAATTCATGGTGATCAAACTGGATTTATAAGTGGTAGACAAATGAAGAATAATGTGAGACATATTGTAGATTTATTGGAATTTTTGGAAAGAAATAATCAGATCCCTGCAGCGCTGACCTTTTTGGATGCTGAAAAAGCCTTTGATCAACTGGATTGGCAATTTTTGATGAAAGTATTAGAGAAAATGGAATTTGGGGATAAATTTTTACAACAAATTAGGGCAATATATCAAAAGCAAACAGCTCATATAATAGTTAACAATAGCTTGACTGAATTATGTAATATTGAAAAAAGTACAAGGCAGGGGTGCCCATTGTCGCCTCTATTATTTGTTTTAACATTGGAAATATTACTGATTAAAATACGTGATTCGGATAAAATTAGGGGAATCCAAATAAGAGATCAGGATTATAGATTGAGGGCGTTTGCAGATGATCTGGTTGTTACAGTAACTCAGCCTGATTACTCAGTTGTAGAACTGATGGAGATAATAACACAATATGGGAAAGTTTCTGGATTTAAGATCAATATACAAAAAACTAAAATGTTGTCTAAAAATATGACAGTATCACAAAAGGCTGTTTTAGAAGAGTTAACGGGATTTGAAATAGTTAAAAGGATTAAATACTTCGGGATATATTTGTCAGCCTCAAATGTGAAGTTATATAAAAATAACTATGAAAAGTTATGGGGAAAAGTACAAAACGAATTAGATAGTTGGAAAAAATTACAATTATCTTTATTGGGGAGAATCGCAGCAGTGAAAATGAATGTTTTGCCAAAATTTTTATTTTTATTTCAAATGATACCTATACTTAAAAAGGATTTAAATTTGGAGGAATGGCAAAAAGGAGTTAATAAATTTGTATGGGCAGGGAAAAAGCCACGAGTTAAATTTAAGATAATGCAAGATACGCATGAAAGAGGTGGTCTTAAAATGCCTAATCTCAAATTATATTATGAGGCTGCTGCTTTGTCAGCAATAAGTGACTGGTTTAATTTAACACAAGAGGATATATATGATGTATAATTAGCTTGTAGTTATTTTACTGAGAGTTAAAGTGCGATAGAATTTAATATTTTATTGTTGTTTGCATATTTTAGATTATGTTTGTTTGTATTTTTATACCCTGTATTTAGCTCTGGGAAGTCGGGGAGGGGGGAGGGTTGGGGAGGGTTGAGGAAAGGGGAGGGGGAGGGTTTTGTATTCAAAATTTATTGTAAAACTTTTCAATTAAAAAAAAAAAGAAATGGTGCACCAGGGATTGTACTGGCCACCACTTGATAAGGCCTGCAATCCTTTTGAATTCACACACATAATCCATCGCCAGTCTGCCAGCTTGCTTCATTTCATGAATGTCTCTCTCTGCTCTCAAGGCAATGGAGTTGTCTTCAAATCGGGTTCTCAACCCCCGGATGAATAGGTTGAAATTCCATAGTTCAGGTGCTCGCTCATTATACAGACTATTGAGCCACTCAGAAGCCTCTCCCTCCAGGTTAGCTGCAACAACATCAACCATCGCCACTGGGTCTGGATAGGTATCGCCCTTGCGGTTCACATAAGAATGCACTTGATTCAAAAAGAAAGTTAACTTCTCAGGGTCCCCATCAAATGTAGCTTTTGGGCGGGGGGGGAAGCCATGTGTTGCTGTGATCTAGCAGATCATGCATTTGCCCATAATACTGCATCAGGTCACTCTGGAGGTCTCTTTCCCGTTCCTTTCTGGGAAGGGGCCTGGGACTGGCATGGTGACGAGGGTAAAGATCAGGGCTGTGTCATTGATGACATGGCTCAGGGCTCCATCAATAGCGGTGATTGTCAGGGCTGCCCCTATCCCTCTACTGGTCAATGCCGCCCCTGTCTCTGTAATGGTCAGGACTCTCCCTGCACCAAGGATAGTCCAGGCTGCAGTAACATGGGTAGTGATTGGGGCTGTCAGAGGGGCAATGGTGCTCAGGGCTAGCATACTATTCTCGGCACCCATGGCTGTCATTTCGATGATGACGGGCTGGATTCGATGACCGCCGGTGACAAGCGGGACTGGCACACTGCTGCTGACAGTCTGTACATTTCTCCCACATGGGGATCGATGCTAATTCTGGTGACCACAAAGGTGGGGAGGCAGCCCTGGCCCCTAGTATTGGACTAGGACTTCTCCTGGTTAAGGAACTGCCCCTGCCTTGTTCATATCCCCATTTGCTGGTAGGCAGTGGACGGGTGGCATGCTCCTTGTTTCCCACCTCCAGCCTTCAAATATCTTCTTAAGGTGCTCAACTGACTGGCTCCAGACTGCAGTCAGGTATTTCTAATCAACTGAGTCGTCCAACGATGCCATCCTTTTCGCCCCTCATCTATCAGGAGAGCATGTCCTTTGGGGAGCTGGCAAAAAGTGTTTGGTTTTGGTTGCTTTCGAAGAATCCTTCTTTGGCTGGTTCGTTTCTGATCGCTTTGGGTCTCCACTAGGTAGGGTCCACTCAGATGACCAGATTAGCTCTTTGGTCTTGCCCCCATCACTGAAGCATCCGAGACTACGCTTTTAATTGGAGTGATGGCCTGCTGCTCCATCCGCCGATGTAAAAGCTGTGGCTACAGTGCTGGTGACGGTTCTCCTTCTTCTCCATATTGGATATTCCCTGAGTCTTTGTCAGCATCCCTACTTGGGTAGGTGACTGGAGCTCAGGACCCCGTAATTTTAAAGAAAAAGGGAGTCTTGGGTTAATGTCATGGTTCCGATAGATGAAACCAATTAAAAGAACTTCAAGGCAAGAATTTCTTCCTCAAAGAACATTTTATTCAGGAAACAAAGTATTGGCACTTACATAGTTGAATGCAAGACAGATTTCCTCCCCCCAGATACAAAGTAAAAAGTTGCAATTCCCAACCCACAAAAGCTGTCATAAATCACATCCCCCAATTAGAGCAAAATGCGGGCTTTTCTCTCCAACTCCTCAGCCTGCCAAAAGCTTATCAGACAATGTCCTTAAGTTCCCACACTTCTGCATTGTTATGGCTAGCTAAACCCTCAAGCATTTACCTCATCCCCCCTTCTACATCTGAACACTAAACGAACAGAAAAGGCACATTAAAAGTAAAGGTAAAAATGGATGCTGAATCTCAATTGTCAGAGCGTGGACATCCATTGTCACAGCGTTGACAGTCTATTTCTTCTGATTGGTTGGGTGGTCTCTGGTATATCCCTATGACAATGTCACTTTTTCCCCCTTTTATATTGACCCATATAGATTCTGGAGGTCTTTTATCTTTGATCATGTGCATTTCTGTAGATATGCAGTATTCTCTTATATATAGTGTACCTCCCCCTCCTCTTATTGTAGTTCAGTTTGTTTTGAACAATTTGTATCCATCCATCAGTTCATTCCAGTCATAGGTTTCCTCCCACCAAGTTTCTGTAATGCCAACTATGTCATACCCACCCTCCTGTACTATTGCTTCTAATTCACCCTGTTTGTTCCTCTAGCTTTGAGCTTTATTATATAAGAATTTAAGACTTTTATACCTGTCCATGGGTATGTTTCCTCCATCTCCTGATTGTTGATTTATTCTTTTTTTTCATCACTCCCTACTTACTGTTTGATTCGTTTTCTTGGGATTTATGATTGGTTTTGTGTTCTAGAGATTCTAAAGATTGGTCACCCTTCCCCCTCAATTTTAGTTTAAAGCCCTTCTAATGAGTTGCGCCAGTCTTTTTCCGAGTACATTTTTCCCTGTTTTCATGAGGTGCAGCCCATCCTTTGCCAAGAGTCCTTCGCATAGGAAATGCAGTCCATGGTCCAGGAAACCAAAGTTTTCTTGGTGGCACCAACCCTTTAGCCAGTGGTTTATTTCTAGAATTCTTTTCTCTCTCAATTGCTGGGAGTACTAATGAGAACACTACTTGTGCTCCTAGCTCCTTAATTTTATTGCCTAGTAGTTGCTTATAGTCTCTCACTATTGTGCTCAGGGTCTTGTTGTGTCATTTGTCCCAATATGAAGGAGTACGAGAGGGTAGTAATCTGATGGGCCTAATTATCTCAGCGATGTCTTTGATTTTTGTTTCAGGGAGATAACATACCTACCTAGCTTGTCCGGTCTGCAGATGGCTGGTTCTTTTCCTTTGAGAATAGAACTATTGTGTATGTAACATACACAATTTGTATGCAACTTGAGAAATTGCCCCCATGTGGAAATTGCCAATCAGAAAAAGCATATGTATTCACTCTTGACCCTTGATCATGGATAAATTTCAAAAGTGTTCATCTCAGCCAGCCAACAATTAGTTGTTTTAAAGATATTTTGTCTGCTTTCACAAGAAAAAACAACAACAAAATGTAAAACTTTAACAAAGTCTAAGATCTGGGGTTTGTACATGTTGTTCTGTACCAGCCTGCTACCGGCCCTGCAGAAAAGGCAGGGACAACCCCTTTACAAACGGCAAGAGGCTGGAATTAAGCCTGCCAAATTTATTGAGATAAAACAGAGCAAAACAAGACACCAACCATGAAACAAGAGCTATGAAACAGGAACTATTCAAGCGGTTGCCTTCAGCAAACCAGCCCTCCCACGCATTCCCCTTTTATACAGTTCAGGGCGTGGCTTCTCTCTGCCTCCTTCCGAGGTGCCCCATTGCCTTCCTCTGTTTACTCCTGATTGACTGCCTCTTGCGTCGGGCGTCCTTGAACAGGGCCAGCTGTGGGTCATCTTCATCCACGCTGTCAGGCTCACACAGCTGGGTCTACGTGGTGACCATATGGGAGGGGCCTGGCTGAGGGCTCTGTGCAGCCTCAAGGCCATCATCAGCAAGTTCTTCAACACCCCCATCCTCCTCTGAGTCGTCCGACCCAACTGCCGAACCCACAGGCTGACCCTGAATCACAACACTTGTGACAGATGTAATATCTGCACTGGTTCATGTCAGCATGTTGGCAAGAAATCAAATAAACTTATTTATTTGATAGGGAAGGTTGGAATTCTAAATTTGTTGTTTTTTACTTGTTTCCTCTAAATTTGCTTTGATCTTTATAATTCTTGTATTTGACACTTGCATAACATTTTCATTTTGTTAGATTCACATAAAACTAAAAGGCTCTGGCATGACAGATGTCACTCTGTAAATAACCTTCACGTTTTCATAGTTGCTATTTCTACCATGTATGTAAATACTTCATATATATCCTATATATGATTTCAATAGGTTTGAATATTCTGAATTGTTTGAAGATTATCAAAACAGTGGATTAGTTTAACAAGAGTTGTGGCTTGTTTAATTGTTATTCTTGAATATTTTTTAAAAAATTACAGCATATAGGGCAAAGAAAGAATATGATGCAATCTATCTGAAGTAGCACGCTTGCCTTTTACATGTGCATTTCAAGAAGATAGCTCTCCATAACTCTAAAAAATGAGTAAATCTTTTACCAAAAACTATTCAACTGTGTGGGAGGGGGGCACAGTCAGTGATGGGATTCAGCCGGTTTAGCACCAGTTCGGCAGAACCAATACCTAATTTACTGTTGAGTTCGGTGAACCGGTTATGATAAATGTTAAGTCGTGGGCTCTGGTAAGCAGGAATGATGACACAAGACTGAGTACAGGGAAACTCATTCTTTTATTCTTGCTGGAACTGTACTGAAGCTTGGGCCGCACCCAGCCACAATATATAGCCTAGTCCCTAGGTGGAAGCCAATAGGTTTGAACCCATGCTTGCTGCCTTGGCTGACCAATTGCAGGACCTGAGATGGCCTGTCTGGGTTGCTGGAGAGCCGTTAGCTCCTCCAGCAATGCACGTGGTATAAGACCACAAGCCCAATATAACAATAAATCTGTGTTTTCTGGAACACATCTGGTTTTCATTCAACTTCCTTCCAAGTGGGAAAAAAATACCCTCCCCAAATGTCCAAGAGAGGAGTGACAGAAACCAAACAGAGATGTGGCATCTTTGATCATGTCAGCTGCCTGCCCGCCTCTACCCTTTCACTCCCCTCCTGAGCTGGATTGCCATGCTAAAGGGGATGGCCCTGAACTGGTCCCCCTCCCACCATTTCAGAGCCAGGAGGAAGTGACAGTGAAAGGCTCTGCCGCTGCTGTGCAATAGACACATCTGTCACTTGAGGGGATTTCTGTGGTCCCCGTCACCTCCTTCTCCTCTGCCAACTCTCCTATGGCAGATTGGGCCAGCCCTGTGGGAAGTGGATTCACTTTTCAAGGGTTTTGCAGAACCATTGGGAAAGGGGAGCCTGGCCTTTTTCACCCAGGTCCAGCTGGCACAGTTTTCCCAGAGCTTATCATAGTGTCCTTCCATATGAAGCATGCTTCCTTTCCTTCCTTCTGCCAGGAAGAAAGCAGTAGAAAACGGGGCTGCCATTTCCAGAATGGAGAAGGGAGATGTGGGCCAATGCAGGGTGACAAGAAGGTATGGCAAGAAAGTGTAGTGTTTGTGACAAAGGGCTGGTGGAGGGATACAGGGCTGGCAGAGGGAAGTGGCAGGAGAGACTTGTGCCCCTTGGTCATAGCGCAAGCCACAAGAGAGTTGGCAGAGAAAGCAGTGGGGACCAAAGAAAGACCCTCCAGTGGCAGACATGGCTGTTGTGCTGTGGCAGCAGAGCCTTTCTCTGTCACTCCTCTTTGGCTCCAAAACAGCAGAGAAGGACTGGGTAAAGCCCATCCTCCATAACATGGCAATCCGGCTCGGGAGGGAGTGAAAGTAAATGAAGAACTAGGTGTTATTTCTGTATTATATATAAGATTGTTAACGTTAAATAGTTAAGCAGTAATATTAGTCGTGAGGTAAACACCATGACAGCCGAACATGTGGGAGTTTTGACAGCTCTCAAAACCCCCCAGTGAAGGCGCAGGCGCAGCCAGTTGACAGCTCTCCGCTGTCAACACAAGCACGGAACCACGCACTCGCCCAGCCACGTGGACGAAGGAGCTGTCAAACACAGGAATCAGTGAATGACTTCATCACAGGAGTCCGGCATGCCACGTGAAGTTGCCAATTTCCGGACTTAGAAGACCAGATCCGGGACCAAATCGTCATAGGGCTAAGAGACAAACGTCTCCAAAAAAAGATCATAGCCAAGCCCGACATGAATCTAGCGGAGGTCTCCCGAGAGGTATTGGCGTACAAAGACAGCCATCAGAAAGACCCCGCACGTCCGACCAACGAACAGCACGGATCTGTACATCAGGACAAGACAACTTTCAGTGACGACGATGGAACCCTCGACCTAACCGATGTAAATGCCATCCAACGCCGGATGGAGAGACTACAAACCCGCTGGAGCGACCTCAGCGACAAACAAAAAACACGGAGCCACAGGCCCCCACAAAGCTACAACAGGGATCTGCGGACCACCTGTGCCAGCTGCGGGGGCAACCATGCCTGAGCCAGCTGCCGTTTCCGCAGCGCAAAGTGCCACAACTGCGGGAAAACCGGGCACATCAAAACAGTTTGCCGGAGCTGACCCTGCGACAACCTGCACGAAGTGGAGGCCACCCCCCCCCAGGTACGAGACCTAACCGAGCCTATAGGGAAATAACCATGGGGAGTTTAGTGGAGGCGGTAAACGGAGATACGAGGGCTAAAAGGATCCACCTGCTAAACCCCAAGGTGAAAATTAAAGCCAAACTCCAAGGGGTCGCCTGTGACATGGAGGTCGACTCTGGGTCAGCAGTGTCACTAATCTCCCTTAAGACTTACAAGGAAATTTGCCACCACAACAAAAAGGAAATTTCCTTAGAGTCCCCCCAGGTGCATCTGGCAGATTATCAAAAAACCCCTATCCTACTTAAGGGAAAAGCCCGGGTGTGGGTGGAATTTAAAAAATTTAAAGGTCCCCTAGTTGGTGACACAGGGAGAACGCATCAACCTAATAGGGCTTAACTGGTTTAGCCCCTTAGGCATCGCAATCACAGGAGTCAACAAAGTACAGGCCTCAAGCCTCGAAGTCGTCTGCAAGCAATATGCAGATGTCTTCGACGGCTCCCTGGGGAAGTATACAGGCCCACCTGTCTCCTTAAGTTTAAACCCAACAGTACAACTGATCAGGATTAGGGCCAGGAGGGTCCCATTTGCCCTCAAAAAGAAAATTGAGGACGAACTGGAATGCCTCGTGGACCTAGGGGTATTAGAACCTACTGAAGGGGGAAGCTGAGAAACCCCTATAGTAACCCCCATCAAACCTAATGGCCAGATTCGGCTCTGCGCTGACTACAAAGTCACCCTGAACTTAGCCCTGAGTGCCCACACTTACCCGGTCCTGGCGGTGAGAGACGTCCTCGCTTCCATCTGCTCGGGCACCATCTTCGCGAAACTGGATCTCACGCAGGCGTACTTGCAATTGCCTGTAACCAAAGAAACCGTGGACGCGCAGACGATCGTCACGCACCGCGGGGCATTCAAAGTCAATAGGCTACAATTTGGCATTTCGGCTGCCCCGGGAATATTCCAAAGCATAATGGAAAAAACACTGAAGGGGATTCCCGGGGTCTGTCCCTACTTCGACGATGTGCTCATCGCTGGAGAGACAGAAGCCAACTTAGCGGACAGATTGTCAGCCATCCTAGACCGGCTCAGAACAGCCGGTCTAAAATTAAAAAAGGAGAAGTGCTCCATCGGAGTTCCTTCTACGGAATTCCTGGGATACAGGATTGATGCCCAGGGCATCCACCCCACAAATGAGAACCTGAAAGCTATCAAATCAGCCCCCAGCCCCAAAAATAAGCAAGAACTCCAGGCTTTCTTGGGGTTACTAAATTTTTACCACGCATTTCTACCGCACAAGGCAATTATTGCTGAGCCCTTGCATAGGCTATTAGATAAAGGCACACTGTGGTCCTGGACCAGGACACACGAAAGCAGTTTCCAAAACCTTAAAGACATTATGTGCAATAGTTCCACCGTCACTATATTCAAAGAAGACGTGCCCGTTTGCATCGCTTGCGATGCCTCCCCATACGGCATAGGAGCCGTCCTAAGCCACCTAGACAGAGATGGATCACAAAGGCCAATAGCTTTCTACTCACGAACGCTATCCAAGGCAGAGAGGAACTATGCCCAAATTGACAGGGAGGCTCTGGCTATCGTCGCCGATGTGAAGAAATTTCACGATTATCTATACGGCAGACCCTTTACTATCTTCACCGACCACAGACCCCTTTTAGGCATTTTTACATGGAACAAAACGACTCCTCAAATATTGTCCCCAAGAATCTTACGGTGGTCTACCTTCCTATCAGCATACTCTTACAAATTAATTCATAAACCAGGGAAGGAGTTAGGACATGCAGATGGCCTCAGTAGGCTTCCCTTACAGACGGCAGACCCAGACCTGTCTCCGGCTGGGAATATACTTGCAATCTCTGAACTGCCAGAGTGCCCGCTCTCGGCCAAAGACATAGCGACCAACACTGCTAGGGACAAACTCCTTAGCAGAGTCCTACACTGGGTCACTGCAGGATGGCCAGCAAAATGCCCCAGCCCTGAATTCCACTCCTTCTTCACAAAACAACAGGAATTAACTTCCCACTTAGACTGCCTGCTATGGGGAAACAGAGTGGTAATTCCAGAGAAAAATAGGCTCCAGACACTCTATACACTACACGAGGGACACCCCGGGATGGTAAAAATGAAGTCCCTTTCAAGAAGCTATGTATGGTGGCCGGGGATCGACAGCAACATCGAAGAGCACGTAGGGGGGGTGCTACCCTTGCCAATTAGGCAGATCAGACCCTCCCCACGTCCCTGTCCACAGATGGGAAACCACTAAGAACCCTTGGTCCCGCATACATCTAGATTTTGCCGGACCCATATGGGGACAAAACTTTCTGATAGTTGTAGACATATTCAAAATGGCTCGAGGTCATTCCCATCAACAAAACCACAACAACCTCCATGATCCAAGCACTCAGAAGGGTTTTCGCAACTCACGGCCTCCCTGATGTCCTTGTTTCCGATAACGGACCACAATTCACTTCTCGTGAATTTCAGATGTTCGCCATGAGGAACTCTATTAGGCATGTCACGTCGGCCCCTTTTCACCCGTCGTCAAATGGCATGGCAGAGATTATGGTGAGGTCCACAAAAGAAGCATTAAAAAAGTTCATTAAAGGAGACTGGCACCGGCGCCTCAGCCAGTTCCTCCTCGCCCAACACACCACCCCTTGCACAACCACTGGCAAATCCCCGGCGGAACTACGATGGGGCAGGAGGCTAACAACCAGACTCGACAGACTACACCCCGACAGAGCAAACGTCGACCCAGAGCAGCCTTCCCCACCGCGAACCTTCAACCCAGGACAAGCCATCTGGGCAAGAAGTTACACAAGCGGTCAAAAATGGATACAAGGGGTTGTACTTCACCAAACCGGGCCCCTGTCATACCTGATAGACGCAGGGTCCAACGGGCACATGCGGCGGCATGTAGACCAATTACGAGCGCAAAGACCTGAAAATAACCTCCAGGCACCCTCTGAGAGCCTAAGCTGGCCACCAACAACCGACCCCATACCAGATAATCCAAGACCACCCAACAACGCCGGCATGCCACTACCACAGCAGGGGAAAAGGGAGTCTTACGACGGAACACCCCCCCGCCGTTCCAACCGATCCAGGAGAGTGCCCGCCTACCTGCAGGACTATGAGTGGACAGGAAGCAATCAACAACAGCAAGGGGGAGGAACCAATCCGGGGGAAGGGTAAGGGGTGTATTATATATAAGATTGTTAACGTTAAATAGTTAAGCAGTAGTATTAGTCGTGAGGTAAACACCATGACAGCCGAACATGCAGGAGTTTTGACAGCTGTCAAAACCCCCCAGCGAAGGTGCAGGCGCAGCCAGTTGACAGCTCTCCGCTGTCAACACAAGCACGGAACCACGCACGCGCCCAGCCACGCGGACGAAGGAGCTGTCAAACACAGCCGACAGCGGATTGGCTCCGGAATTCCAGTGGGAGGAGAACGGCCGCTGATTGGACTAGCCAGCCGGCTGCCGGCTATAAAAGAACGAAAGCCTAACATCTGGCATCCGATTCTGAATAAACCTGTTAATGTTGAGCCTGCTGTCTCTGAGTGGTCTGTCAACCACTTCAATTTCCCCACACAGACACTATGCTGCCTAAGTTATCATCGTAGGTGATGGGGATATCATCAGATACCTGGATGATGTTAAGAGGCTTCTTCTTTTCTTCATGGTAAATGAAGAACTAGGTGTTATTTCCCCACACAACCAGTGAAAATAGTTCTACCCTTAAGAACTAAAGAAGTCATGGTTTGATTGAGACTGCAGGGAAGCAAGAAAAAAATCTTACCCAGTTATGTACATTAAATTAAGTTCTGTGATGGGTATGATGAAGGTCTTATGGTGCCTTTCAATTCTTTGAGCTTGTTGGTCCTTGAGCAGAACAAGGTCTCCAACTTGGAGATTGGGGTTCCGATGTTGCCATTTTCTGCATCCTTGCAAAAGAGAAAGATACTTCATCTTCCATCGATTCCAGAAACAGTTGGCGAGGTGTTGTACTCTCCTCCACTGATCATGGTATAGATTTCCTGCTTTAAAATCTCCAGGTGGAACAGGAACAGATCTGAGCTTCAGAGTGAGAAGAGTAGCTGGAGTGAGGATGGTTGGGGATTCTGGATCTGTAGACACTGGAATAAGAGGTCTTGAATTGATTATAGCAGACACTGTGCTGCCTAAGTTATCACAGGTGATGGGGATAACATCAGATACCTGGGTGATGTTAAGAGGCTTCTCCTTTTCTTCATGGTGGTGAGGGTATTGTCTGAAGTGAGATACACTCCCATTCCTTAACACGTGAGTTTTGAAGGAGTTGATCTCTGATGGTGTGCGCGTTCTATTTATGCATATACTGTATCTCCCACTATTACCCAGCCTAGGTCAAGTTTTTGTGCATATGGGGCATCATCAGGTCCATTGCAATGCTGGCGTACTTTATGAACTCTGAGAATGTTTCTTCCCAGCAAGACTAAGATGTCAGCATCCATATCCATTGGAGGAATCTCAGTAGCCAGGTGCCTTAAGTGGGGATGGTGATATGCAGCTTCTGGAGTGGGAATCTCTTCCCTGTTGTCTGGTATTTGGTCACACTCAACCAATGATGGCAACGGTATGCCCTTCTTTGCTTTGATATGAGAGATCATGAACCCATTAGCTCTTCTGCCAGAAGTCTCTACACGACCAGAACAGGTGTTGAGAGTACATGATGTTTCTGCCAACCTAGCAGTTCGAAAGCACATAAAAACGCGGTGGCTCAGTGGGTTAAGACGCTGAGCTTGTCGATCAGAAGGTCGGCAGTTTGGCAGGTCGAATCCCGAGTGCCGCGTAGCAGAGTGAGCGCCTGTTACTCGTCCCAGCTTCTGCCCACCTAGCAGTTCGAAAGCACGTAAAAATGCAAGTAGAAAAATAGGGACCACTACGATGGGAAGGTAACAGCGTTCCGTGCGCCTTTGGCGTCTAGTCATGCCGGCCACATGACCACGGAGAAGTCCTCGGACAAGCGCTGGCTCTTCGGCTTTGAAACGGAGATGAGCACCGGGCCCTAGAGTCGGAAACGACTAGCACGCATGTGCGGGGGAACCTTTACCTTTACCTTTACGGTGGGAAGGTAACAGCGTTCCATGCGCCTTAGGCGTCTAGTCGTGCCGGCCACATGACCACAGAGACGTTCTCGGACAAGCGCTGGCTCTTCAGCTTTGAAACGGAGATGAGCACCGGCCCCTAGAGTTGGAAATGACTAGCACACATGTGCGGGGGAACCTTTACCTTTTACCTTATCCAAACAAACAATATATTGGAGAGAGAAAAAAATCAAGGTTTAATCCCAATTGATCCATAAGGTCAAATCCATTAGTAAGTTCATTTTTGACATGTAACAAAATGGGGATTTTTGACCATGTATTATAAAGACAGAATGGCTTATCTTAGGGATACATATTCTTGGAATCTTTCTATTATGGGATTCCTTTCCTATATCTGCTAAAGCTATTTTACAATGTCTCCTGAACTGGCCAGAGGCATTATTTTCAGAAATTAATGGCCTTATTTCCCATTTTAGAGGTCCCAGAATGCAATTTTATCTCTCCAGAACACTAAGATAAATACCAATCTTGGCCTTTCTATTCAGACATATTAATACACCTCCACTCATTCCAAAACATGAGACTTAGCTATAATCCCATTTTCAAGACAGTTGCCTTTGCCAACTATATACCTTTTAGGTTTTCAGATGTAACAAGCATGTTGTGTAGGAAACACTAATGTAATAAATTACTAGATTTATGTTAGAAAGGATTTATTGATTCAGAACCTCAAGCATCAGTGTTACAATATCTAGATAATTAATATTTTACATATACACACATACATAGTATTTACAGGCATTAGATTTGCATTTGATTTGATATGTTATTGCAATGAAGAGCAGTAAAAGTCTGCCAAAGTGAAAAGAATTTAAAGGCAAGTTTGGTTACAACTTTTACCATTTTATAGACATTTACAAATTAGACATTTACAAAAATATTACAAAAGATGAAGTATGCTTTCAGTCATAAGATTTTAATTTAAAGCTTTATTATTGGCATTCTACCCTCTCAAGAAAAATATTCTACAAGAAAACTTCAGTTGTCTCAGTGAGATTTCTTCTATGAGTAATCTTGAAATTCTCTGATCTTAAAATATCACATTTGCATCTATTGACATTCTTTGCAACATTTTTTTCAAATAATTTTTTGCTTGAGGTCTGTACTCAATCATCTTATTGCTCAGAGCTTTTATCCTTTATTGTTCTTTGGCTATCATAATAGCTCTGGAATCCACTTGAATCTTTTCTTCCTTGATATAGTTGAATATTCCTCCCTGCTTTAATTTTCATAGTGTCTCTTATCTCTTTCCATAACTGCTCAGGTTACTTTTACATGAATTAAGTGAACTGAATTTGTTTCTAGTACTGATTTTATATTCTGACTGTATGCCCCTTAGGCCAATTCTTGCTGGCATGCCTACTCTCCTTAATTTCCTAAATTTAGCCTGTATATCTGACAGTGATAATTCAAAGCCTGTTCTACAGTCTCCACCTAGATGTGTCTGGCTGACTTGAACTACTCTGTTTGCTATTATGCAGTTGATTTCATTCCAACCTTGTACATCTGGTTATGTGCAGGTATAAAATCTGTGCCTATGTTGCTTAAAACAGGTGTGGGGAGTCAGCTCCCCCCAGAGAAAGGAATAGTTTGGAAAATATTAAAAAGGCAGAATATTATATTTCCCCAAAGGATCTTAAAGGCAGAAAAGCAGGCCCAGTTTTTCTCAATAGCCCCAAGCAAAAATTAGGCAGAGGCCAGGTCTGTAGAAATGCAGATTTGGTAATCCCATTCAGAAGGACTCAGGCCTTCTGAATGAGCAAATCCTACCAGGTAAAAGCCATTCAAGACAAAATATTTTGAAATCCCTTACAGCAAAACTGATAGCTAATAATAGCAGTATTATGTCGTGGGCTTTGATGAGCAGGAATGAGAACACACAGAGGAGTACAGACAAACACATACTTTATTTAAGTAGAAACTGTACTGAGAGATTGGAGTCACCCTGCCTCAATATGTATCCAGGCCCTATGATATTAACCAATCGGATTGAAGCTATACTTGCCGCCCAAAGTTGACCAATAGCAAGACTGGAGATGTCCTGTCTAAGTTAGTTCTCCAGCAAGCACATGGTGATATTCCAAAAGCCCAGTACATAACAAGGAGAATGATAGAATTAGAACCAACAACCCCTCACCCAAGAAATCCAATACAGGAAGTACAGCACCAGGGAAGCAAGATATGATCTTTGGGACATGATAGGATTAACTCACCACCATCAGAATACCAGAAAGGCACACTGAACCTCAGGTCAAAGTTCATGCCAGAGGAAAACTCCAAACACAAAAGCACAAAAAGGTATAAAAACCCACCACTCCCAGCAACATGAGGTCAGCTTTCCCGGAGCCACATTTCTGTCTGACTCTGCTCTTCAATAAACTACAACCTTCTTTCTAAAGCAGACTCCATTGTCATAGTTCCAATAGATAAAACCAGAAGAAATAAGAATTCTGAGGCAATTGCTTTCCTCAAAGAACACTTTTAATGGCTACATAATATCAGCACGAACAAAGGTGAAACCAACACTGAAAGTTACCCTCCCAAAGGTTACAAAGTAAAAGTTGAACTCCCCACTCACTGATGTGACATAAATCACAATCCCCAATTAACACCTTTGGCGGGCTTCCTAACGGTAGTTCCAGCCAGCTAAAGTCTTAAGCTGCTTGACCTTGGTTCCCACAAAAATGTTATTGTTTTCACTAAACTATAAGAATGCAGTCTTCCCCCTCCCATTGCTGTGGCAGCCGAAAAATGAAGAAACATGGCTGTATTCAGAGTGTTTGATGGTCTGACATCCATTTTGTTTATTCCCAGCTTGCACTGGACCCTGATAAAGATTTTTTTCAACAATTTGGCACCCAGGATGGGACTCCAAGCTAACCTCTCCAATGGACTAGGACTGGGTAAGCCTCCATCTCCCAGCAACAGAGCCCTTTTTTCTGTGGGTGGATTTCCCAGACTGTGGCCATTTGGAGCGAGGGTAGTAAAGGGAGTTTTGAGTTTGACTTCAAGGGCTTCTTTGGAAAGAAGGTGAGTACCTCTAAATTTTAACTTTAAAAGCCCAGGAGAGTGAGAGAAATGTGTATATGTCTCTGTGTGTGAATGAAAAAACCATTTTCTCAATCACAATTGGATTTTGCTCCCTCTGGCCTTTCCTAACCACAGAAAGGATTTGTTCAAGTGACAGACTCTGGAAAGCATGGGCGTTTGGCTGGAGCACAGGACCTTTTGTTAGGGAAAAGGGAGAGGCTGTGTGAAAATGGAATGGAAAAGTGAGTGAGAGAATCAGATTTGGGCATCCAGCTGCTAAGGACCTGTAAGCAAAGCCCATTTTCTGCACAAAGCAGAAGTCCTCCCAGACCCCTCCTGGATCTGAAAACTGACAGTGGGTGAAGGAGGAGCTCGTACTTGTTGAGCCAAGGGCAGCAGGTCCTCCCAGACCTCTTTTTGGTCTGAAAACTGATGGCAGAGAGTTCCCTACTTAGGAGGGGCTTGTACCCTGTAAGTAAACCAGAGTCCTCACAGATATTCTTTTTTTTTGTCCGAAAACTGATGGCAGGGCAGCAGGGTTAGTGTCACTAAGAGTGACTGGATTGTGCCACTAGAAGGGAACTGATTAAGGCAATTGAACCCCACATCACAAGGGGAACAATAAATAATAAAAACAATGTGTATAAAACCAAATAACAGCACTACATTGTTGTTGTTAGCTGCAAAGTCGTGTCCGACCCATTGCGACCCTATGGACAATGTTCCTCCAGGCCTTCCCGTCCTCTACCATCTTCTGGAGTCCATCTAAGCTCACGCCTACTGCTTCAGTGACTCCATCCAGCCATCTCATTCTCTGTCGTCCCCTTCTTCTATTGCCCTCGATCTTTCCCAGCATTAGGCTCTTCTCCAGTGAGTCCTTCTTTCTCATTAGGTGGCCAAAGTATTTGAGTTTTAGCTTCAGGATCTGGCCTTCTAAAGAGCAGTCAGGATTGATCTCCTCTAGGACTTACTGGTTTGATCGCCTTGCAGTCCAAGGGACTCGCAGGAGTCTTCTCCAGCACCATAGTTCAAAGGCCTCAATTCTTTGGCGCTCAGCCTTTTTTATGATCCAACTTTCACTGCCATACATTGCAACTGGGAAGACCATAGCCCTGACTATACGTACTTTTGTTGACAGGGTGATGTCTCTGCTTTTTAGTGTGCTGTCTAGATTTGCCATGGCTTTCCTCCCCAGGAGCATGCGTCTTTTAATTTCTTGGCTACAGTCCCCATCTGCAGTGATCTTGGAGCCCAGGAAAATAAAATCTGTCACTACCTCCATTTCTTCCCCATCTATTTGCCAGGAATTGAGAGGGCCAGATGCCATGATCTTGGTTTTCTTAATGTTAAGTTTCAACTCAACTTTTGCACTCTCCTTCTTCACCCGCAACAAGAGGCTCTTTAGTTCTTCTTCACTTTGTGCCATTAGAGTGGTATCATCTGCGTATCTAAGGTTGTTGATATTTCTTCCGGCAATCTTAATTCCAACTTTTGATTCATCTAGCCCTGCCTTTCTCATGATGTGCTCTGCATATAAGTTAAATAGGCAAGGTGACAGTATACAGCCTTGCCGGACTCCTTTCCCAATTTTGAACCAATCAGTGGTTCCGTGTCCAGTTCTCACTGTTGCTTCTTGGCCCGCATATAGGTTTCTCAAGAGACAAATAAGATGGTCTGGTACACCCATCTCTTTAAGGACTTGCCACAGTTTGTTATGATCCACACAATCAAAGGCTTTAGCATAGTCAATGAAGCAGAAGTAGATGTTTTTCTGGAACTCCCTAGCTTTCTCCATGATCCAGCGTATGTTGGCAATTTATCTCTAGTTCCTCTGCCTCTTTGAAATCCTGCCTGTACTTCTGGTAGTTCTCGATCCACATACTGCTGAAGTCTAGCTTGTAGGATTTTAAGCATGACTTTACTAGCATGAGAAATGAGTGCAATGGTGCGATAGTTTGAACATTCTTTGGCACTGCCTTTCTTTGGAATTGGAATGTAAAATGATCTTTTCCAATCCTGTGGCCACTGTTGAGTTTTCCAAATTTGCTGGCAAATTGAGTGTAGCACTTTTACTGCATTGTCTTTTAAGATTTTGAATAGCTCAGCTGGAATACTGTCACCTCCACTAGCTTTGTTGTTGCTCAGCTTTCCTAAGGACCACTTCACTTCACATTCTAGGATGTCTGGCTCGAGGTCAGTGACCACCTCATTGTGATTATCAGGGATGTTAAGCTCATTCTTGTATAGTTCTTCTGTGTAATTTTGCCACCTCTTCTTAATCTCTTCTGCCTCTGTTAGGTCCCTGCCATTTTGGTCCTTTATCATGCCCAGTTTTGCATGAAACGTTCCTTTCATCTCTCCAATTTTCTTGAAAAGATCTCTGGTCCTCCCTATTCTATTGTTTTCTTCTATTTCTTTGCACTGTTCATTTAAGAAGGCATTCTTATCTCTTCTAGCTGTTCTCTGGAATTCTGCATTTAATTGGGCATATCTTTCTTTTTCTCCCTTGCCTTTCGCTTCCCTCCTTTCCTCAGCTATTGGAAAAGCTTCCTCAGACAGCCATTTTGCTTTCTTGCATTTCTTTTTCTTTGTGATGGTTTTGGTTGCTACCTGTTGTACAATGTCACGAACCTCTATCCATAGTTCTTCAGGCACTCTGTCTATCAGATCTAATTCCTTAAATCTATTTGTCACCTCTACTGTATATTCAACAGGGATATGATTTAATTCATACCTGAGTGGCCTAGTGCTTTTCCCTACTTTCTTCAGTTTAAGCCTAAACTTTACAAGGAGAAGCTCATGGTCTGAGCCACAGTCAGCTCTTGGTCTTGTTTTTACTGACTGTATAGAGTTTCCCCATCTTTGGCTGCAGAGCATATAGTCAATCTGATTTCTGTGTTGACCATCTGGTGATGTCCATGTGTAGAGCCGTCTCTTGGGTTGTTGGAAAAGAGTGTTTGCTATCACCATCGTATTCTCTTGACAGAATTCTATCAGCCTGTGCCCTGCTTCATTTTGCACTCCAAGGCCAAACTTGCCTGTTATTCCAGTTATCTTTTGGCTTCCTACTTTAGCATTCCAATCCCCCACGATGATAAGAACATCATTTTTTGGTGTTAGTTCTATAAGGTGCTGTAGGGCTTCATAGAACTGGTCAATTTCATCCTCTTCAGCACCAGTGGTTGGGGCATAGACTTGGACTACTGTGATATTGAATGGTTTGCCTTGGATTCGAACTGAGATCATTCTGTCATTTTGAGGATTGTATCCCAGTATTGCTTTTCCTACTCTTTTATTGACTATGAAGGCTACTCCGTTTCTTCTGAGGGATTCTTGCCCGCACTAGTATACTTGATGGTCATCTGAATTAGATTCACCCATTCCTGTCCATTTTAGTTCGCTGATACCTAAGATGTCGATGTTCAGTCTTGTCATCTCTTGTTTGACCACATCCAGCTTTCCTTGATTCATGGATCTTACATTCCAGGTTCCTATGGAGAAAAAATCTTTACAGCATCGGACTTTCCTTTCACCACCAGACACATCCACAGTTGAGCGTCCTTTCAGCTTTGGCCCAGTCGCTTCATTCTTTCTGGCGCTACTAGTACTAGCCCTCTGGTCTTCCCCAGTAGCATATTGGATGCCTTCCGACCTGAGGGGCTCATCTTCCAGCGTCATATTGTTTTGCCTTTTGGCACTGTCCATAGGGTTTTCATGGCAAAGATACTGGAGTGGGTTGCCATTTCCTTCTCCAGTGGATCACGTTTTGTCAGAACTCTTGGCTATGACCTGTCCGTCTTGGGTGGCCCTGCACGGCATAGCTCATAGCTTCATTGAATTACGCAAGCCCCTTCGCCACGACAAGGCAGTAATCCATGAAGGGGAGCACTACATTAAGATGGTATCAACCCAGTCCCTATGGCCCATGAGAAATGACCTGGGGACAAGCATGAGGCAGTTCCAGATCCCCCAGGCCTCAGAAAAGTAAGGAGGGAGAAAGAAAGGATGCAAGCTGGACTTCTGGTTTGCCAAAGCAGCCACCATGGACATCTGGAAGGTGAGCTCCATCTTTCGTGTCTAGTTTTGCTTCACTGGGGGACCCTGGAAAGGGTTGAAATTCACCCTGTAGGGACACCAGCAAGGAGTGGAACCACGCTGGATCACGGGAGGGTGGTAGCTGTTCTGCTCGATCCAGGGCAGCCCTCCAAACTGGCAGACAAAAGACCGGCCATAGCAATATGGCTCATCACTAGGCTGAAGACAGCCAAAGTCACACTTACCACCAGGCAATTTTAAAGCAGCGTGGAAGAGACTGGGTGATATCTACCTCTCTTAAATCCTAACTACTTTTTTAACTTGCATAAGCTGTTTAAAGTACTTTCCCCCCTGTGGAGAGGGAAGGGAGATTTTATCCATCCCTCTAGAAACAGAGGCAACTGAGTATCCAGGGGAGTTTAAAATATTGAAAGAATAATTTGATCCTAATGGAATTTTATTTTTTAAAGTTTGTGGACTAAAAGATTTTTATTTTTACTGAAGATTGGGGTTTTTACTTATAAAACAGATGCAAAATTGAAAAGATTATAATAAACTTTGGATTTAAAAGAAAATTTCAAATGGTAAGGACATCTTGTGGATAAACCTGATACTACAATGTGTTATTGCTTAAAAGAGACTTGGCCAGCAGTCCAGACAATTGATAAGATTTATGTAACCTTGAGACACCAGCTTCGAGAAGCCCAGATGTGTTCCATATTCAGTGACAAAATCTTTTGTTTTTGCTTTGCATTCTCTGATTGTAAAGCTTTTAAGCTAATACATCCCTAAGAGAATATGGATGAAGATCAGGAACAGATTCTTTCTATGCTGAAAGCAATTTATCAAACTATTCTTACAGCCACTGATGAAATAAGAGGTTACAGAAAAGAACAAGATGCCAGCCCAGATATACAAACTCAAACTTTGATTACAAGTAAAATAATCAACTACACAGAATATAACCAAAAAGGTGGAACAATTAAAGATTATGACAGAAGACTCATATGATCAACAAATACATCAATGAAAAACTAGAAAAGGGACTGACAATATGGAGAAAGGAAAAGACTTTCTACATAAATCAGAAGGAACCTGAGGATAAGAAGAAGAATAGATTGAAGAAAAGACAAACAGTTCAGGACAACTATGTCAAGAAAGAAAAATAGAGAGAGGATTTGTTAGTCCTCTCAAAATAATGGTGACCAGATGGTTTTTTCTACGTCAAACAATCTACATAACAACACAGGGAGATTTGTTCGATGACTCAGAAGCATGGACATGGGAGACAATTTGGCAAAAAAAGAAAGCCAGAATAAGACTGAAGAAAATTGGGGGTTTGACCTACTCGTGAGAATTAAAATAGAATATATTCAAATAGGTAAGTTGTGTACTTTGAATACTAGATATTGTTATGAGTTGAGATAAAGAAGACTTCAATCATTTAAAACTTAGAAGTATTAATATAGTTAAATTTGAATACTGAGTTGCTTATAAAGGTTAAATGTAAAGGTAATTAAGATATATATGCTAATAATCCATTGATGAATGTAACAAATATATTTTTAATTAGCGGTAATAATAAAAATTACTAGCTTAAATATGAGATAATAGATATTACCAGAAAAAGACAAGAAGTATTAAATGTTGAAATAGGAGGAATCTTTGTTACTAAATTTAAGATATCTGAAAATTACCAGAAAATAAGAATACTATATTATATTATTAATTAGTTGAGGTAAGATGGTGAGAATTCAAATAGATAAGAGGTGTATTCTGGACATTAGATCTTGTAATGAATTGTGATAAAGGGAATTGGAATTATTTAAAACTTGGAAATTGTAAATATTAACCATTAAATATAAGTATTAATAGGAAATTAAAAATTGGGAAAAAAATTGAACAATAAAACAACTAGGATATGTATAAATTAAAAATTATTGATAAATGTAAGAAAGTTACTTTTTACTTAATTGATATAATAAGAATTATACTAATTTAAATATGAGACAGTAAATACAAAGGGGAAAAGAGAGGAAACATTTAATGTAATAGTTTGAGATCTGTACTAGAGATATTTGTAAGTTATTGAATTATTGACCAACTCAGCCACCCCATTGCTTTTCAAATATTTAAATGTAAAACTAGAAAACCAATAAAATTTTCTTAAAAAAAAAAAAAGAAAGGGTGCAGGCTGACCGAGGAAGGGGGGAGGAGAAGGAAAGGGCAGGTAGTGGAGTAGAGGAGCAGCGGAGCTCTGGAGACAAACAAATGCCTCCCCCACCCAATCCCTGAGTGCGGTGAATGGAGACAAGGCAGAGTCAGCGCAGGGCGACCCAACTACTCGGGAGGAGGACACCCCACCCTCCTCACAAGGATCAGCTGGAGAGTAGCATTTAAGAAAACGCCAAGAGGAGGGGCTTTTGTTGGCAACAAGTGTTGTATTTAACAGTGGCAGCACTGTTCACAGTTCCGAGAAGAACTTTGCTCCAAAATCCTTGCTGTTGTGGACTCGTGTTTGATTCTTTATTTCATGTCTGTGGGCTAATGGCAATGTGGCTCTGTTCTGGGTTTTTGCTATGTTTCCAGTGGACTCTACGTGCCATGAAGTTCCAAGTCATCCACTGTGAACTTTGCCAAGGCTGAAATCCTGAATTGCCCCCAGAGCATTGTTGCTCCCTTGAACTTCCATTGCCAGGAAGTTACATGAAGTGTCTGTGTTGCATGTGTCTGAGCCTTGCTCTTGTATTGTATGTGTAAATTGTGTGCAGTGACCTTGGAAACAGACCACAAATTGCTGGATTCTGGGAATTCTGGGGGATGGTGGTGGAATAAACACTGACAAGCCTCCGCCTAGCACATGTTGCTTTCGCACCAACCCTGGTTTGTAATACAAGGCCAAACTCCTGAGAACTAGGGAAGCACACACTAACTGGGTCAATTTCTCATGAAGGAAGGAGGCTCATGCCACATAAAGAAAACAATCTTATCACCAATGATGACCATTCCAGGAAGTTATGCTCAGGCAAGAATGGCATTGATGCTGTTATGTATGGGGATGATTGAACACAAGCAGCGGCTCACTGATACCACCAGGTGGCGCTGCACTGTGACAGGATTGGCTGGCTAGCGCTCGGCGGGAAAACCAGATAAAGGGATTGGCCATGAGCGTACCTGGCCAGGTATATAAGGGGCACAGGTAACCCCTATTGTCCTGTTTGGTACTTCCACTAATAAAGAGCTGCCATGCTGAACCCTTTGTCCGTCATATTGCCATGCGGTCGAGAACCCACTACACAATAGTGGCGACGAGGATGGGATCCTGTTCCTCCTGAGGAGCTGAAGTCACTAAGGATCAGAGGAAAGAAGCATCTTTTCCTGAACCACCTACGGCCGGTCAAGCAAGTGCTTGCGGTCAAAATGGAGGAACAGGACACACCATGGCGAAATTTGGACAGGTTTTGCTGTTCGACACCCGTCGCCCTGAGAGATGGACTTCTCGCCTCAGCCAGGTAGAAGCGTTTCTGCAGGCTAACCACATCACTGACAATATGCAGAAGGCAGCAGCCCTGACCTGTTTGAGTGGCCCAGTGATCCACGATCTGGCCGTTAACCTGTGCGCACCAATGACAATCAAGACCGTGTCATACAAGGACATCGTAGAGAAGCTGAATAATCATGTTAAGCCGCGAATATCTGAACTGGCTTGGTGAGGCCAGTTCGACCAACGGTGCCAACGGCCAGATGAGTCGGCTTCTGAATTTATCGCAGCCCTGCGGGAAGCCACATGCCTGTGCAATTTTAGCAACCTAGAAGAAAGGCTGCAAGATCACATGGTGTGTGGGCTCCGAGACAAACAGCTGCAGCAGCGACTATATGCCCAGCCGACTATCACACTCCAAGATGCTCAGGATGAGATCTTGGCCAGCAAAGCTGCCGGTGGAGCAGTCAATGCGACCCATCAAGCCCAACCCAGCAGCCCAGGTGGTTCCATTCATTTTGGAGAGGTTGCGAACGGTGGAAACGGGAACACGTTGGAAGAGACCGAGATCGATGCTTTACATCAAAAGCAAGGAAGACATCAAACGCGCCGTGACAATGCAAGCCAGAGGAAGCCCACAATGGCCAACAAATGTACTGGCTGCAGCAGCAGAGAAACTGTCCAAAAGTGTGCTGGTTGCAGAGGAAATCATCCAAGAGCGACCTGCAAATTCCGAAGCTCAAAGTGTCAGTCCTGCGGCAAGACGGTTTTAAAGCCGTGCGTAAATCCAGAACAGCAGACAATTGCAAAGAACTGTATGTAAACTATAAATAGCATTTTAAATAATTTACTTTCATGGGCAAGCTCTTCTGTTTTACTAAGCAGAATGGGGAAAAATCTGGAATCTTTTTGAATGTAGGATTTCTAAACTTATTTCACCATGCTTTTTCTTTCTTAGGAAACTGAATGCACACAGATAATATGCTGCATCCTTATATAAAGATAACAATAAAATAAAAATTAGGATAAAGTTAGCAATTACCATCTGCATTTGTGTGGTTGTTGTTAAGCATGCTTGCATAAAGGTTATTGACTTAACCAAAGGAATTTCTTTTTAATTATATTTTTTAAAATATAATTTTATAGATTTTCTGGAATAAGCAAATAACTTAAATCTTAATATAGCAATATCAAACATATATTTTTTTGTTTATTTGTAAAACATTTATTTATTTATTTATTTATTTATTTATTTATTTATTTATTTATT